>JAYMSF010000735.1:0-14201 GCA_036897335.1 Silene vulgaris | reverse complement strand
CTATCAACGCTGTTACTAGCGCTCTTGATCGAGTTTGTTTTTTCAAAACTTATGCTATCTTTGATATCAAGTGGAGCCTTATTAAGGGCGCTGTGAGTCTTTCGATTGCTCTAGCTGATGCTGCTATTATCCTCACGATTATCCGCAAACCACATTTGTAATATGGAGTCCATGGGTAAGGAGTAAGGGTGCATAAAGCAGGACCCATTGAGGGACTAGCGAGTTGTGAACTTGTGATCAATAGCCAAGAGTCTCGATTTTAAAACGCTCATTTCCTTATGGTATACTAGTCGAAAAAGAGTGGAGGTGGGGGAGAGGCGAGGCACCAGCGGCTCACAACATGTGTAAGCTACTGCCCTGCAAACCATCTCCTCAAAGCCAACTGTTGGGATTGTAATCACGATGAGGCAAGTGTTTTCTTATTATTTCGGGTTTCTCTAGTAAACGCTTCGAGGGGAGAAACACGTAAATAACCCCTTTAGGTAAGGCAACACCGGGCAAGCGGCCTAGCAGGTTTAGGGTTAGATGGGACAGTCTCGCGCCAACCCCAACGCCACCACCTCCTAAGTTGGAGAACTTCTACTAAATTGTAGTCATAAACTTGACAATTTGTGTAATTTTTTAAATGTGGGATATTGTCCATATATTTTTCGGTAATAAGAGTCAGAGTTTACAAATTTGAGCTAGTCTTCCTTGAGACGGAGTTATCCGTGAGAATTTGCCTACAAAAAAGTTAGACCTATATAAAGAAAGTGCGTAGAATTGTTTGGATTTGGAGTAGTAAAATTATAGTACATTGTTTTTGTTCTAGTTAAGTGTTGAATTGTTGATCCATTTGACATTGCAGCTTTCGTCACGATTATCCGGAAAAAATTGTAAACTAGCTCCCAAATTAGTTCTCAAGTAATCTCGGGTTCGATTTATTTCGAATTTCGGAATAATCACTGGTAAGATCACATTTCCCTGTGCTTATGATGAACTAAATTGTGTTATTTGTTGCATTCTGTACTTACGCACACCACCTGTTTGATGAAATTCCCAGGTGAAAATTAAAGTACTCATGGATATTGCACAATGTTATTTGGATGGCAATGCTGATGTTGTTGAATTCTGCCCCCATGACGGGTTTCAGAATATTCTAGCTGCTTGTACTTACACCCTACAGGAGGGTGATCAGCCGAGTCGGTTAGGGAGCATATCCTTGTTTGATGTCAATGCTGTTACTAGTGCTCTTGATCGAGTTTGTTTTGTTGAAACTTCTGGTATCTTTGATATCAAGTGGAGCCCTGTCAGGGGCGCAGTGAGTCCTTCAATTGCTCAAGCTGATGCTGCTGGGTGTTTGAGAATTCGTGGCTTAGAGCGTTCTTCAGATGAACAAGGATCCACAGGTTTGATGTTCTTTTCGCCTTACAGTTTTTTGCGCTGCTGGTGTATTATGCTTTTATATCCGTGTGTTAGTCTTGCATCAATTGGAGAGCATATGGCGAGTTTCTACTGTTGTTTGTAGAATTCAGGCATTGCTTTAGCTAGTAATTTGCAACCTTTATTGTTAAAATCTTTCATCAAGCTTCTAATTAATAACGATCAATTCAAGCTTCTGCGATTGACTGGATCCTTGGCTTTAACTCTTTGCCTAGCGTATGTGGGGTATTGTCCTCAAAATGACACCACTGAAATGGATGCTTTTACTTTGTTTTATTTTTATCGTGAAGTAGCCATTAAATACGTTTTTTTAACACAAGTTTAATTCATTACGGGGTCATTCAGATCTGCTTGTGGTTAAAAACAAGTGTAAGCTACATACATTTCATCCCCTTAACCCTGCCATTTGTGGAATCCCTTGAGACACAAGGGCAATGCTATCGTAGTATCGTTAGGAGATTTTTTTTTAATTAATGCAGATTGAGAAGATCAGTTTTGCTCTAAAATGGAGTGGTTGTCCTGGCTGATAGTTCATCTCAAAATGGCTTAAGCAAATAAGTACTCCCTCCGTCCCGTTCATTTGTTTACCTTTTCCATTTTGGGGTGTCTCATTCATTTGTTTATTATATTGGGGGTGTTTTTTATGAATAATTTGATCATTCATACCCATTATGATCCACTTGTCATTCAATAACACTAACCCCTAGTGGTCCCTTCCCATAACCTTAATAATTGTGCCAAAACCAAAGGTAAACAAATGATCGGGACGGAGAAATTATATACTTTCTTCTTGAAATTACTTGTTTAAGATACAAATCAATATACTTGTTTATCTTGATTGTTTAGCCACTTATGTTTACTTATGCAGGGGTGGTACTAAAACAGACCACTGACATTCAAATCAGTTCTTCAATGTGCCTCTGCTTAGACTGGAATCCCCTGGGCACTTCACTAGCAGTTGGTCTTTCGGATGGTTCTGTTTCTGTCACATCACTCACCGAATCCCAACTCAGTGAAGAGCAACAATGGAAAGCTCACGACTTCGAGGTGTGGGCAGCTACCTTCGACCCCCACCAGCCATCAGTAGTATATACAGGGTCGGATGATTGCAAATTCCGAGGTTGGGATTTGAGAGAGGGCCCCGCAATGCCAGCATTTCAGAATTCAAAGGTCCACAATATGGGCATTTGCTGCATTGTCAAGAACCCTAATGACCCATATGCTTTACTTACGGGTAGCTATGACGAGCACTTGAGAGTATGGGATGTGAGATCGATTTCTAAGCCTGTGAATGAGACTTCTGTTTGTTTAGGGGGAGGAGTTTGGAGGATTAAGTATCATCCTTCTATTAAAGACCTGGTTTTGACAGCTTGTATGCATAATGGATTTGCCATTGTGAAACTGAGCAATGGTAACCCTGAGGTCATTGAGACATACAACAAGCATGGTTCGCTTGCTTATGGAGCGGATTGGCAGAGGTCGCAGTTGAGTCAGGAAGGCGAAAGAACAAATAATTCAGTGGCTACTTGCTCGTTTTATGACCGAATGGTTCGTGTTTGGATTCCTAAGGCTGATTTACTCAGTTGAAGGCCTGTATTATTCCTCAGAAACTGGATTATTTCTGGCATATCAGAAATTCTTCACGTTCCGGAATTATTCGGTATGAGTTGGAACCAACTCTTTAATATTGTCTCTTTTATTTGTTTCTATCACTGTATTTGTGACTTTGTTAGAGATGCTTGTGTTGTACTACATTGTTAGGTTTTCCCTCTCCAAGACATGGATTCCTTCTATGATCTCTATGGAGCAAGGAAAACCTGCTTTTATCTTTTCCTCACCATTAAAGATTTTAGTGGGTTTGGCCTTTTTTGTTGTTTCTACTTCTAAATGAAATTAATAGTTTAAATAGAATCATAAAAAAACTAGAAAAAACAATTTCCAATAATTATTATGTAAGACCGTTGTACACCGTACAATAATCCTTTTTATGTTAAATACCTCATTTGTAGATAGTAATAACCGAGCGTTTAACCAACTAGAGGGCGCCGTTGTACGCTGTAAGACAGCCTTCTCCATGTGTTAGAACACAAAGAGGCTGTTTTTAAATGACCCAATATGAAAATTGCGTCGAGAAATGCATGGAAGGACCGCTACTTATCATAAGCCCTGATTCCATGTGGTAATGGATATTAATGCAAAGTCTACATAGGAGAGGTGTTTTATTGGATTTTTATACTGAAATTCAAAAGCTGATAATTTGAGAGAGAAGGACTTATTGTCTTATTGAATTGTGAAGAACTGAAGATCATGTTTGTGAGGCTAATCTTCGAAGGTTACCCCACGTTAAAATAGTCACCAATGAGGCCAATAACCTGTCTGGATATGCCTCGGATTTTAGTATGATTTAGACAATAAATGAACATGACACAAATCCTTCATTTTTGAATAATGTAACCAGGATGTAACACTTTGATGCTGTATCTGATTATTAGACATTGACACTTACCCTGTACTATTTTTTGGATAACCGGGAATCTACGGTTATTTTACGTGTGTATTGGGTAAACATATTTGTGATTGTTTTCGAATCATGGAAACCCTGTTGGTCACTGTTTTTACGAGGTGAGAACCTTTGATGAAGATGACATTATCTCAAGTCGATTGTTCCTAGGAGAGTTTGCACGACCAACTCAGAAATTATTACGGAGTAATTAATATTTTACCTCTATGAAGGTATCAGGTATGGGCAATGTCACCTATGATTCTGAAAAGCTGTGGCATATTGATAAACGAATGTGATCAAATTTAGTTTTGTGACAAAATGTATGCAAACAAAAATAAGGATAAGAGGATCATACAATAAGATGAGACAAGTTTTATAAAGTCTTTTGGATGAATTCTCAAAGTTAACAAGTTGAATCCCACATATGTTAGAGGCTCGCCTCATTTCTGTCTTGTTAAAGAACCTTCATACATTATGAGACGGTTCTTTTATTGGTTAAACACTAACTAGTATAAATGAAACGTCTTTATATACTTTTTTTTTGGTACAATAAAGGGGCGTAGCCCCGGGATAATTAACTGGCTAAAATACGGGGAGTAATAGCTCCAAGTATGTCTTCTCGGAGGATTGCACGTAACTTTCACATTGGAGCTTCTAACACTGTGGCTTCGGTGGTAGATTGGACACCTTGATTTGCTAGCCAATTGCTTGCTCGATTTGAATTGCCTTTCTATAGATGAACGTTTTTATATATAAAACGACTGTTTCACACTATAAGACGGTCTAATTCTATCATTTGTGCAATTTCTAACGTTGATGCCGCCAAAATGTAACCCATTTAATATGGGAACACTTCATTTACTCATCAGTCATACTCTAATACTGCAGTTGCATGTTTCTTTGATTACAGAGTCCATGTATAAATCTTGTGGACCTGTTTGGCTGTTTGGTGTTACATGCAATAATACTGACTTCCTCTATTACCTCTAAATATTTACACCATTCAGAAAATTGAACGCTTGATTACATTATTGAAGCTGTTCTTCTCCACTTTAGGTAAAAAATGCCACTCTGGTGACAGTCTGATATTTGGAAAAACTGATTCTGTGCAACATGAATGTTGTGGACCTTACATGTTTATCCTACAGTGAGCAATGGCATCCTCACATTAATATTGTTCAAATTATCGCTTTTTATTTTACGCCGATGAATCTTAATACTCAGGTAATGAGTATTAGTGTATTACTCTTCAACAACTTTACCAGCTAAACTACGTAAAACTCCGTGTTCTGAGTACTACTTGAGATGGTGACCCAAGTCAAGTTGGGGAGATTAATTAATTTATTTACTACTATTAATGCAATGTTAGTTTTCCTTAAACAAGTTTGGCTTAGTAATTAGTTGAATTATATGAGAGAGAAAGAGAACAATCATATTCAAATACCAACAAACTACATTTTCAATGTTAAGAACTGTGGTTCACCAGTGATTACACCCCATTTGTCAGCCTCATTCAAATTAGTTTCTGCCATTGATACTCTCTCATAGTAGACGCCACAAAAATAGTCGCATCAGATTAATTGGTTTTGGAATTAAACCTCACCGCGAGTATATAATGCAAGTACTTTTTTTTGTGGTAAAAGGAGTCATGAGGCCAGTTTTTAACGCGACATGTTTTTTAATCACGGATTTTTTAGTACCACATACTTTGTGTTTTTATCTGCTAATCTAGCTAAGATATGCACCATACACTACTACTAGTATTCTGAGATTGAGACTAACTTTCATGTGGTTTTTTACAGTCCAAACATCAGAAATCTGCACCACTCACACACTGTTCATCTCTAGATTGTGCTTCCCTTTTTGTTGTTTTCTGCATTTTCTTCAACTTTCAATTTTCATTCAAATTATCATCTTCTACTACCTCTCTGCCACATGTTTTTCCTCTTTTATCTCACCAATCACCACACCCAATATATGCCTGGTTAAGTGTTAACCCCATGCAAAAGCAAATACCCATATACCATCCTTAAATTTTTCACACTACAATTTACTGTATTATTTTACTATGTCTCATTAAATTTTTACATGTTTTAAACTTTTTTTGATCTGTACATTTGATTCTTAAAAATGGGTTTGAGGAGAATACAATGGGGATGTTCTTTAAATTTGTGGATTTTCTGCATTTTGTGCTTTAAAGTTTTATTATGTAATGCTCAAGAGGTTTCTGTGAAGTTCTTGAAGACACCTCCTCAGCTCAGTAATAAAAAATCAGCTGGTTTTGTTTTCGAAGCTTCGGTAGCAAGCACAAGCCAAACCTGTACAAATTGTACTTTCAATTGCAAGGTTGGTATCCTTTTTTTTATCATCTACATGTCTTTTATAAGGTTTCAATAGGTCTACATCATCGTGTCGGTAACTTGTAGATATACCAATGTTCTTTCTATTATTAGCTACATGTTTAAGGTTGTGTTGCTGTTGAGCACGTTTTAGGTAAGGTGTCATGCCAATGAGACTGTGATCAAAGGGTGGAACATTTGTACCTAACAGTTTAAATGTATTCATGCTTTATCTCAAGCCAACTCGGGTTCACTATGAGACCGTCTTAACCATAAATTTTAAAATTCAGACGTCTATCCAATGCGCTCACCGTTGGCTCATTATGAGACTGTCTTTTTGAGACTGATTTGGTACATGGCATGCCTGCTCTGTTATGTGTCTATAGCTGAACCGAAAAAGAGTAATATATCATTAATTTGTAATAAGGAAGTGGTAACTAAGTTGCTGCACCTGGCAATGAACAATTGTGCAGTTAGATGATGAAGTCTCTTCAGATTGTGGAAGAAGGAATATCTCAGTTTCCGGCTTGCATGATGGATATCACAGTTTAAAAGTCTGCACCAATGCACCTCAGGGAGTTGGTTGTGCTAGCTATAATTGGACTGTTGGTAAATAAGTTCTCTTTCTTTCCTGTGCTTTGTAGACTTGTAGTTACTCTGACTTTGCATGGTCCATGGGTCATACAAGAAGGTAAGACTATGTACTTTCGTCTCACTTAGTCCGTTAAACCCACCATTGGGCCTTCGAGCCACCGGGGTAATTCTGAAGATCAGAAAAGGGTTGCTCTTAACTAAAGTGATCTGAATTATTAGAAATAAGGGATAATTTGCTTATTTTAGTACTTCTGCATTTGTGTAGATACTGTTCATCCTACGGCCTACATCTCGACTTCAACGTCTTTCACAAGTGCTGCCAATGTTACTGTATATATATCATTCACAGAACCTTGTACAGGTGGAGGTGGCTTCGGATGTTCTTCAGTCAGTGCCTGCAACGTGAGTAGGTGGCCAGCTAAAATGCCATTATATTGTTGCATATATTTCTTAATATATATTCTTTTCAGATTCATCGTCTTGTCTTTGCCTTCAATTAATGCAACACTCCCCTTTTATCTAGTTTAGATCACCACCCTGACTATATTTTATATTGCAGCTTCTTGTATATGGCGGCGGGCAAGTTATAACAGATACACTTGAAACTATCCAGCCATACCTCAAGTACTCCGTTGTTGTAGGGTTATCTACTAATGAACAATATGGTAGGGCTATTCTTGTAATGGACAGAGGTTTCTGCACTGACAATGCTGGGAATCGATTCATTAGACCGGAAAATTCAAGTGTAATTGTACATTTTGGTAAGAACATCAGGCCAACTAATTCATTTGATCTTGTCTCTCACTGATAGCTCAGTTTTACTTTAAAAAGTTGCTACGCAACCTGTGTAAAGTTAAGTTTTTCACAAACATTAGATCAGATTGTTAATTCCATCTCTGATGAAGCCCAACATTCATAATTCCTTGAATCTGGATCATGATGGAATAAAGCAAAACAACTAATATGAAGCAATTGTGCAGTAGCAGTCATCAATGCAATTCTTGACGTAATTTTTATTACGATCATAGAAAAAAAAATCTATTTGTATTGTTAGCACAGATGTCTTAAGCTGTATTCGACTGCATATATCTAAGCTCGTTGCATTATTTGTGGATGTATGACAGATAGAAGAAAAGTTTTTGTGAATTTGAGAACACCTGTCCCTGAGAAGCTCCTTAAGGTCAATGGCGACACTAGGACTGTGTTAGCCACTAATAGTCCCGAGACTCTCAAGGTCTTCTTTTACTTTACTGAACCTGTTCAAAACACATCTACTGAAATCATGAAGTCTATCGTCATAAATGATGGCTCCCTTCGCCCTATCAATGCCAGTAGTTTTGCCAACAGAAGATTTGGATATATGGTTAGTGATGGTTAGAATTCAGCTGTGTTGTGCTTTTTGCATGAAATATTCTATATGGGCTTCTTTTTCTCACTGCCTGTATGTTACTTTGTTGTCGATTTATTTTTTTGCAGATTGAAAATTTGTCGAGCATCAGCATTGTAACTTTGAGCCTTAATTCGAGTTTTGTCATTAGCAGGCAGGGCTCTCCTGTTTCTCCTGTGGCTCCAGCTACATTTCTATACGGTAAACTGAAAACTGTTCACCTATTCTACTCCTTCCATTTGAATTGGAATGGACCATCAATTAGTCTACTAAGGTTTCATATGAATATAATGTGAGACTAATCAGAACGTACTAAAATTCCACAGTCGCATGCATATACATTAACTCTCGAAACACTGAAATCAAGAATTAAGTACCCTATGTTACAGATCAGACTCATGGTGATCTAATTTTGAGACTGACCCCCCTTACCCCACAATTTGCGGGAGCCATTGAGGCACTGGAGTAATGTTGTTGTCACGAGAATTTGTATCGGGCAGTACATGTTTATTATTCTTGATAGTTTCTTTCTGTGATCCTCAGATTCAAAGAGACCAGCAGTGATGTTAAGCACTACCTCTAAAATGAGAACTAAAGAAACTAGTATTACAGTGATCATTAAGTTCTTCAAGCCTGTATTTGGTTTCAATTCTACACATTTATCTGTTTCTGGAGGGAAATTAGAAGGGTAAGTTTTTCCTCCCAAAAGAATAATAGTAATAGTTTGATTTTAAAAAAACTAGGTAATCTTAGTTTCTTAAACTTTCTGCAGATTTCAACAAGTAAATAGGAATATTTATGTTGCAATGCTTGAAGCCTTTGAGGGTATAATGTCCGTCAGCATTCCTGAAAACATGACCGCGGATGTAGCAGGAAACCTGAACTTGGCTTCTAATGTCTTACATGTGAGGCACTGTAAGGATATTTTTCCAATTGTGAGAATACATAGCATTCAATTATTTTATTCAAACCATTGTTTCTCCCCGGTTTTTCAAGATAAATTTACGTCTATAATGTGTGATAATTTTGCAGATTCTTTGCCTATGATATCCAACATATTTTACATCTTTGTGACGGCGTTCTTTGTGGCAACATGCTTAGTGGCTGGCTTTCTCACTATTTCCACAGCTAGTCTACAGGCTTTTGGTGCATATCCACATTCTTCAGCTGCTTTGACATCTAATGCAACCAAAAATTTGTTTGTAAGAAACCATCTTGCAAATAATTGTTGCATGAATTTATTTTATCTGCAATTTCAGGTGTTCAATTCCTGAATCACAAATTCACCCTTGTCCATCTTGGACAAAGGCATAAAATTTATCCCCCTAATATATAGATTTCTCGCTGTCAAGGTTAAACTCACATTTCCGCCACTAATTGCATTTCTGTTACTATGCAGAGAGTCGCATGTTACATTCAGGTGTTTGCTCTTTCTAGATGGCTGGCTGTGATACTGCCAGTTGAGTACTATGAATTTACTAGAGGCATTGAGTGGAGTATTCCCTACTTCTGCCTGCCCTGGGAAAACAACCACTCTCATGACATGTTTTTCATGCCAGATGCCTCTACGAGCTCACATATACTCCGAGCCAGTCTCAACAGTTTTGCCATACCCCAACCTGTACAACTTGATGGAGGCAACTCCAATAAGGCCAGCGCTGTTTACGGTGCTCCACTTACTGCAATGGAATACCGAACATTCTTTGAGGTAAGTAGCAATCTTGTGTATGTAAGTGAGTCTTGTGTGAGACGTTCATACATGTACAACCAACCTAAACCTTTATATACTCCACATTTAGTTATAGGACTAACGGGGTTGGTCACACACAACGTTATTGTGAATTTGTGATGTTGCTGTCAGTATATGGGTTTCCTTCAGCCTTTTCTGTTTGCCCTTTAAAGTACTTTTTTAAGTCAAAGTTGTTTTACATATGCTTTCAGAGCCAAAACATCATCCCGGAAGCTGAATATATCATGGATTCTGAAAGTTCGACCAGGTATGCCACTGTATTTTAGGCAATAACCACCGACCAGGCGACCACTGTGTCGTTAAAGTTCATTAAGTGCTCAATTGCATTTTTTTTTTTCTGTGATGCATTGGACTCAGATGGAGGAATTTTGGGAGAGGAATGTTCTGGCTAGCAGTAATTGGTGGCAGTTTGATTCTATTACACATCTTCATTTTCTTAGTGCTGAAGTTCAGAAAGAGCCATGCAAAACATAAGAGCTATGGTGCTCTTGTCTTTCCACGTTTCGAGATATTTCTTCTGATTCTTGCTATACCGTGCATCTGTCAAGCTTCAGCTGTCTTAATGAAAGGTAATCCTGAACATCAGCCAGTTCTGCTCCTTCCAATCCCCCGATGCCTGATACAGTTTTCAAGATCTTTAGACTCTGGATTTTGAATATCTCTTATATGCGACCGTCTCATGTTAGTTTTTGTGCTGATTTGAAGCCCTTCACTCCTTTAATTATACTCCTTGAATGCGTGATCACAGGTAGAACAACCTCAGGGACCATAACAGCAGTTCTACTATTAATTTTCGCGTCATCTTGGCTGTTAGCTTTGCTCTTGTTCCTTTCATTTGGCATCACTTGTGGAAGGCTACTTCAGTACAAAGAAATTCATCAAGTAGGCAGAAAGTTCCACTGGTATCAAGAACTCGTCCGTGTTACCCTAGGTCCTGGTAAAAGAGGCCAATGGACTTGGAAAAGCCAACAAAACTCCATTTACTTGGCTAAATTTGGCCCTTTATTTGAAGATCTCAGAGGACCACCAAAGTACATGCTTTCAATGATCACAGGTGAGACCCACATGCCAGTGGACCGAATCATTGCCTCAGATGATGAGACTGAAGATGCCGAGGCACCTTTCATTCAGAGATTATTTGGGGTCTTGAGAATATACTACACCTTACTTGAGTCCATAAGACGGTTTCTTCTAGGGATCCTAGCTGGTTCACACTCGGAAAATTCAGTTTCTAAGCGTCCCACCATTATCCTATTATCCATTACTTCTTTCCAACTTTTCTTTCTGCTTCTTAAAAAGCCTTTCATCAAGAAAAAAGTGCAATTAGTTGAGATCATATCAATTGCTTGTGAAGTGGGATTGTTTGCCACGTGTCTGGCGCTATTGGAGAAGGACTTCACCATCTCCATCCGAGCTGAAAGAATCATTGGAATATTCATGTTGTGCCTTTTTATCGTAGGCTTTCTAGCATTGATCATCAATGAATGGTATGCTTTGTACAAGCAAGTAAGGAAGCTTGACACCTCAAAAAACTCGTTCCAAGTGGGTTTAAAAGCGGCCTTATTTGGGTTCATCCTGATCATCTTTCCCGAGAAACTGGTTAAAAACCTAGAAAAGTGGTTGCCGGAGGATAAAGCAGGGTCAGGAAATGGAGATGTGAGTCGGCTCAATCGAACAGGAACTAATACTTACAGGACCTCAAACAGCAGAAGCTCAAGCACGTCCGATAAACCATGGTTAAAACAACTGAGAGAAATGGCTAAGGCTAGCTTTAAGGATGCTAGTGCAAGTACTACTACTAATGATCCTTCATTTACTGCTACTAATGATCCTTCAAGTAGTAACCCGAGATGGAGCGGCTTTTGGCGAGGGAAGTGGAGTGGTAGTTCATCATCTAAGACTCCTTCACATGATTACAAGTCCAGACCAAAGAGTTTGTACAAAGATTTGGAAGCCATTTTTGCATCCAAATAAGGATTTTAATGTAACAATATATACAATTTAATTTTTGTATCTTTTTGTGTGTGTGAAATTTGAGATTATAATTTCAAGTAATCTTATTGTTTCTATAGAAATCTACAATTCAAATGCACTGCTGGGATTAAAATTTTACACCGACCTAATCTAGCAAGAAGTATTCTGCTGTGTAATCCTAAGTACAATGTCCCACATCGGTCTGGATACTATTTGTTGTGATAGAAATTTGATCCAAAGTTCTGGTCAAATTTCTTGCCATCATTAGCAAGTAGCAACCCAATCAAACCCACATACACCTCGAAAATCGCTTCATTTTCCAGCCAAATAGCAAACCTTAATTTGAATCATCAATAATTTTTGGAGGTGGTCGTCGACGGATCACCGTGTCTTAGCCTAGGCCGAGACACGGTAGTTTCACATCCGTGTCTTGGGTCAGACGTGAGGCTTGGGTTTGGGGCGTTATCTGCTTCATTCAAGACGTAGTTTCCTGGTTTGGTGATGTCCACCATTTCTGCTTCATTCAAGACGTGTATTGATTATTTGATTGTTTGTTTTTCTTTTTTGCAATTTGATTGGAGTCAGCACAAACTACTAATCAGACGGTGTTAGCTGATTGTCAGTTTTTGTATTTATTTATCCTAATTCGATAAGTTTAACATAGTTTTGATTAGTAACTCGTTGATTTGATTGATTTGTTAGTTATTCGATCTTGCTAGTTTCGATTGTCGATAGATGAATTGGAATATTTGGAGTGGGAGGATAATTTGAGAAGTTCATTCAATTTGTCGACGATTCAAAATAATGCAATAATTTGTTTTAGCTTTACCCAAGTCCAACCAAAAGAAGTGAAAGACCATGCCCCTCGTTCAAATGCAAGAGAAAGTGGGCCACACTCATATTTCATGGCTCATACACGGATACACCCATTAACGCAAGCACATGACCCCTCAATAAATATGGGTCAGATTTTTTTACATACGGATTTTACTCTTCATACACACCTTTTACAATATTATTCTTGATATTTTTTTCATTCCCTCACCCAAATTTCATTTTTCTCTCTTCCCTCATTCCATTCACCACCAAGTCTACTGCCTACTTCATTCACCATCCCAATGCCTACTCCGTTCACCAACTCCGGGCAATCTACTTATTGTTTACATAAGAACAACCTAAATAAATTTTATTAAAAAAAAAGACAACAAGAAGGTGCCAACCTCCCCACCACCACCATCACCATTTGACCACCGTCGTCAACCTCCACGCCCAGAGAAATACACAACCAAGTAGTAACCAACCCCTCTTGCACTGTCCCCTCTCCCGCACTCCCCTCCCCTTGCACTGCCCCATGTCCGGCACCCCCTACTCCGTCCACCACCTACCACCATACCTTCACACTACCCCCTCCCGGTCTCCCTGCTCCGAGCATCATCGACCACCCGAACAAACACCTCTCATACTCCAAGCATGATTTCCATCCCTATAGGTAAGCATACCAAAAACAGCGCAACCACCACCCTGATCATGTACCACCCTCTAACCACCGTCCATCACCCATGTAACCACAGTCCACTGACCAAACCACCATGCCTTGATTGATGACCATTGATAAACAAGTAAGCAATTAAGTTCACTAATTAACAATTAAATTAAAAAACCCTAATAAATTTAACAAAATATATTAATAATTGCTAAACAACAATATTACTTCACTAGTTTGAAAAATATAATCCATTATTCAAGTTTTTAGAACAATTAGATTCGATTTTAGGGAAAAATTAATTTATAGACGTTAATTTGTCTAGGTTTAGAAAAAGGTACAATATAAAAATATAATGAAAAAGTATAGGTGAAAAAGTCAAGTTCATATGTGAAAAAATAATTTCTATACAACTACTCTGACGTGGTACTAAGTACTCATATCCATTTTCGAATCAAACAGAAAGTTTGAATGTATTTGGGAGAGATTAATGTACTTCTCATTTTTCATAGTCTATGAATGTGAATGTTGGATACTTGGTCTCATAGTCGGTTATTCAAGTGGTTTGCATCCAGTGGTGCAGTATTAAAGAATAACTTAACGTCCCACATCGAAGAGTAAACCGACCTTTGCGGTACAACGAGAGTATAAAAGCGGAAGGCATCTCCCCACAATCTTCATACCTTTCTCGGCCTTTTGGCTAAGATCAAGTGTAGTATCTGTTCTTATCAGTTTAATATCTGATATGT
>JAYMSF010000734.1:0-14208 GCA_036897335.1 Silene vulgaris | reverse complement strand
CACCAAACACATGAACTGCACCAGCCAAACAATGACAAAGACGCACCTGCATGCAGCAAGACTATGCTTCTTCCCATTACCAAATACCAATCAAAGACATAAAAACTTGCAAAATAAGCTTCATCAATATGCACGGAGACGTCAAGGGATGATAGAGTTGATGTTGTTCTTCACAAATCTCTAACATGCATGCGCAGGACATGAAAGGTCAACCATTTTTCTGGGATTTTTTTAACTTTCTGCTAATGTTAAACTTACTGTGTCTATCTCTCATTTAGCATAGTTACCTTGTAGATTGGTAATTTACAAATATTGGATAATTTGTGGGTGTTTTTCTTACGCAAAGATTTAACATTTTACTGATTGACTTTAAATATTTATTGTGATGGTGGATTTTGCTTTAATTGTGATGATACACTTAGCCGTTGTTAAGGTTTAAGTGCTCTATACAACACCACTTTTCATTCGACTTAAGTTAGCTAGCTGATGCAGTTGGTTAAAGATGGCGTGCTGATTTCTGGTTTACACATAGAAACCTTCTGCATCTTTTAATGTCATGCTTTTCCATGTGTGGTAGGCCTGGTAGCTGGTGTTGTAATTGGTCTTTTGATCACCTATGTGTAGCGGCCGACCTTGAACAAACTAACATATTATTGAGAAATATGCACGGTGAATTGCGGATTGCACTAGATTTTCGAGTTCTTTCTATATTTTGTTGTAGTTGTCTATTTCTATATGCAATTTATTTTTACATATTATTCGGCAGGATCCTTTCAATGGCGGTGAGTACACCCATGAACAAAAGCATGCTCCCTCACGCGATTACCTTATTTTATTTCAGGTTAGTTTTGGTTCTTTGATATGCCAAGAGGCGTCAAAATTCGGTACAAGCTCCAGGGTAATACCTTACTTTTCTTGGTGGGGGGACTCAATTTATGCATGGTGCTCTACATTACATTGATTTCATTAAGAAGGCATTACATGTAATTTATGACGCTGTTGTCTGTCTCTCTCTTTGTCTTCGATACACCGCTATTCCAGAACTTCAGACTTTCCAAATGCAGGGTCCGAGGCAATGTTCGCTGATCTTGGAAGTTGAGCCTAGCTATATGCTTGATTCATTTGCAAGGTGTACAATTGTTTCATTGCCTCCTGAATTTTGATGTTTTTTCGGTCGAATTCTCTTCACTTAGTTTTCTCACTTACTTCCTCTTAGCGTTTGGTGAATGGTGGCTCTAAAGATGTATTTTGATAGCCGTATTGCTTAGTTTTTATATGTTTACTTAGTGAGTTATATATGCAGAATCATTTGTGGGTATATGGTAGTAGCAAGTCTTCTACACAATTTAGATGGTATCACACCTAACAATTACAGTAATCTTTGGCCAATCACTATCTATCCTGTTAAGAGTGCCTCCTATCTTTTATCTTTTAAACTGCCCAGGGCATAGAATTGAGTAGGGCTTGTATTTTGATGATAAAAGTATCTCCTATCGGACTAAAATTTTTGTTTAGCAGCCTCTGTGAAGGGTTATTAGTTAAAACATTGAGTTCACTAGCTTTATCAATGATAAACTGAGGGATTTGACTGCCTATATCAATGATAAACAGAGGGACTTGACTGCAAACTAATCGATCTTTTCATCTTTTCATGTTCATAATCACACTATTTTTTCTTTTGGTTGTTGCAGCCTGCAGGTACATTATCAGTTTTCAAGTAATGGAGGGAATGTCAGACCTAAGTTGAATTTGGAAGCCGGGTATGATTTCTATTTCTGTTTATGACCGATCCTTAGATTAATTCAAACCATTTGCCTCTTAAGTAATCTCTATATGGATGGAATCCTGTATTTCTTTGAATGTTTCACGAGTTCTACGGCTTATAACACTGATCATCCTTTACTTTTATGTGCTCACTTGCGACAAAAACCCGTATAGTACACTACACACAAAACACTTATTTCGCTTCATGACCATGAAGCAATACAGTTAAATACACCTATAATAAACCGCCAAAAAGGTAGTACACATCCAGAAACATAGGCTAAAAACGCTAAATTAACCCGAGTGAGACCAATATTCATACATCACGCATATAATCCAGAAGTCCATCAATAAAGCATCAATTATGCACATTACACAAGTCCCATCACCCCAAATCACAGGGAGAAATTAAGAAAGACAACATGCAAAAAATAACCAGTTAGGCGACTGAAAAGGCCAAAAAAATCATACCATTTCTGTCCGACACTTGCATGAACAACATCCCAAATTAAGGAAATCACCAAACACATGAACTGCACCAGCCAAACAATGACAAAGACGCACCTGCATGCAGCAAGACTATGCTTCTTCCCATGCCAGAAGACACACACAAAAGTCCAAAATTAGCAAAAAAGTGAGAAAAGATGAACATCAAACAGTAAAATTATAACAAAATTCAAAACATAACCCAAAAATTCGATTCGAAATAAAGCAATCAAATTAGCAAACAATTTACCTTGTTATGCGATTTCTTCTATAACCGGGAAAATATCATAATCGACAGAGTGATCAAACGAAAATCAAAATAAATAGATGTAAAATGAATAAGAGCCAAATTTGGTGGAACGAAAATGAGTAGTAGAAATTAATTGACAAATTAAAATGGGTAATGGAGTGGAGGATCAGACGATAATAACAAGAATGCAAGGGAGAAAGAGAAGGAGAAGCAGGAGATGAAGAGAGGGAGAAATGAGGGGAAGAAGGGAAGAGGCGTAAATTATAACTATGATGGCAAGAGAGCAATAAGAATAAAAGGCAAGGGCAGAATGGTCAGAATAGTGCAATGTTACTGTTACAGTAACAAACTAACAGTAACACAACTTGGGACTTTTTAAAGAGTAAGGATATAGTTACTCAATGACAATAAGTAAAAGTAAGTGAGAAACCGCTTAATATTTGGGTTATTACATCCACACTTTACTATCAATTACCCCTAGACCACCATGCTCTTTACTCCTACACAAAATATTCCAAGCAATTAATGGAGATTTTGAGTATTTATCACTTCCTTCCCATAGAAAGTTCTTGCAGGGAGCCTGAATCCTGTCCATCACTCCAACAGGCAACACAAAAATCTGGGACCAATAGTTGTGAATAGTAGACAACACAGATTTGACCAAAACAAGCCTCCCTGAATAAGAAATTTTCCTACTATTCCATCCCCTTATCCTGCTAATCATCTATCCACCAAGATATTACAATCACTCCTGGACAGCCTCTTATGTGAAATAGTAACTCCTAAATATTTAAAAGGTAAAGTGCCCTGTTTAAACCCTGTACCCTTTAGAACCTCTGTCACCACAGTAGGAGGTATACCATTACAATAGAAGTCAGATTTGTCAGCATTTATATTTAAACCAGAAGCACTTGAAAACCTTCTGAACATTTCCATAATGATACAAATAGATCTAACATCTCCTTTGCAAAAAAGGAGCAGGTCATCTGCAAACATCAAGTGAGTGAGCCTCATTTTCAAAGGATGGAAATGGAATCCAGCCATCTCACTGCCCAAGTCTAGCAGCCTACTCAAATACTCCATACAGAGGGTGAAGAGCAAAGGGGACATATGATCCCCTTGCCTTAATCCTCTGCAACCAGGAAAATAACCATGATTATGCCCATTCAGACCAATAGAGAAAGAAGTGGAGGTGACACATTGCATTATCAGCCCAACAAACTTTGGAGGGAAATTTAGAGCATCCAGCATCTATTCAATAAAGACCCACTCTATTGAATCATATGCTTTCCTCAAATCCACCTTCATCATACATCTAGGTGAAACACTCTTCCTAGTGTACAGCCTAACTAAGTCCTGACTAACCAAAATATTCCCAAGGATGCTTCTGCCTTTAATGAAGGCACACTGAACAGGATTAACAATCTTAGGTAAGCATACATTAAGTCTGTTGCAAATAATCTTAGATATGACTTTATACAGAGTATTGCAGCAGGCTATAGGTCTGAACTCTTTGACTGACTTAGGATTTTCAACTTTTGGAATCAGAACAAGATTAGTGCTATTGATTTGTTTCAGCAACTTACCAGTATTAAAGAAGTCCTGAACAGCAGCCACAATCTCTCCCTTAACAATATCCCAACTAGCCTTAAAGAAACAACTAGTATAACCATCTGGTCCAGGGCTTTTATCATTTGGAATTGAGAACATGGCCTCCTTTATCTCCTCATTATCAGGGATCCTACACATGTCAGCCCATTCATTCTCATCCACTATCTTTCCTTGGGAAACAACAGGCTTATAGAATTGTGAAGTCTGAGCTTTAGTACCCATCAACTTCTCATAGTATTCCACAAAAGCATGTATTATATCATCAGGAGCTTTACACACATTCCCAGAAGCATCCTCAATTTGCAGCACCTTATTATGAATCTGCCTTTGTTTAATAGACTGATGAAACATAGCTGTATTGGCATCTCCATCCCTAGCCCATGCACATTTTGCTTTCTGTCTAAGATAATCAGTCCTAGACTCTTTTAATAGCTGATAAGATTCTCTGAGCTGTCTCTCATTGTCCATCAAAATAGTGTTAGCATTATCCAACTGGAGCTGGACTTGACACTCAATTAAAAGATTGTAAGCCACATCAGCATTCCTCTCCACATCAGAAAACAGATTCCTATTCAACTCCTTGAGATCATTCTTTAGCAACTTTAATTTCCTGACTACACGAAACATATGAGAGCCAGCAATGTAGACTTGCCATTTTGTAGCCACTATATTGCTAAACTCCTCCACCTTAGACCATATATTAAAGAACTTAAATGGTTTCTTCCATCCACTCTTACTCTCCCCACAAGATATACCACAAGGGCAATGGTCAAAATCCCCCTCTGGCTGATAGTGAGCCACCCAATCAGACCAGGCATTCAACCAATCTCCATTGACTAATACCCTGTCAATCCTGCTGAACACCCTAGTTTCACTAGGTTGCTTATTGTTCCATGTGAAAAATGCACCAGTTGTCTTCATATCATGCAAATCACAGTTACTCACTGTGGACTGAAAAGGTTGCATCTCATCATCTTTCACAATTTTACCCAATCTTTCATTAGCAAACATCACATTATTGAAATCTCCTAGAACTATCCAGGGGCCATTCACACAAAGTCTGTTCAAGGCAGACCATAATGGCACTCTTTCTTCCACTTTATTAAAGGCATAAACAAAGGTCGCAATAAAACAAAGATCAGTATATAAGTCCTCCACCTTAACATGGATATACTGCTCTCCCATCTCAATCACATCCACTTTTATCCTATTTCTCCTCCAAAGAATCCATATCCTACCCCCAGGGTGACTACTTGTATTTGTTACATAATCCCAATTATAACACACATTATTAGTTATTTTATTTAGAGATCCAGGTTTGACCCTAGTCTCAAGGAGCCCAAACAGATCCACATCATTTTGATGTGAGAACCACTTAATATCTTTTTTTTTTCAAATCACTGTTCAGGCCCCTAACATTCCATACTCCAAATCTAATCATTGGGAGGGTTGGTACCCCCATCCCCACCTCCTTTATCAACCAGTTCAGTGCTATTAGATGCCTCAGCCAGTTCAGTATTGAAAGAGACACTGAATGCTCCCTCTTTTCCAACTAAAACCCTTGATTCTTGCCTAGTCATTTTAGTAATCACCCTAGCAGGGGTATAAATTGAGCCTTGACGTGCAAGACCAGGAGTTATGATTGGTGTGACAGTTGGAGTAACCATCACATTCCTTGAACTGCTCTGCACAACAGGACCAGTACCAGTAGACAGCACTGGGAATTCCTTAGGGTCAACAGTAGACACTACAGGCCCTTGTTTAGGTTTCCAAACTTGCCTAACTGGTTGTGTCCTCATAGCCCTGTTAGCCCTTAATTGTGCCCTTCTACACGCATCAGTCTTATGACCAATCCCTTTACATTTTTGACAGGTGATGGGTAACCAATCATACTCAATAGGACCTCTCACTGTATCCCCTATCTCATCCTCAAACACAATTTGGGTAGGGAACTTCTGATCAATTTCCACCTCTACCATTATACGAGCAAAACCCAACAGAGATTTCTGCAAGGTTGAATCATCTATTCTGATAAATCTACCAACAGTACCAGCCAATTTCTCTAGACATTTTGTACCCCAGAATTTGAGATCCAAACCTACCAACTTGACCCAGATAGGAACCTTCTTGACCGATACTTTAGAAATACGAACAGAAGGGTCCCAGGCTTTCACAATTATAGGTTTACCATCAAAAAGAAACATTCCATTTGCTAGAACTAACTTATGATGTTCAGGTTTAGCAAATCTTACCACAAATAGCCCATTGGGAAGGAATGATATCTGGGTAATCTCATAAGCATCCCAAATCCGTCTAAGAAAGCCTTCAAGCACTTCCCTCGGCGGATTTGCCCCCATGACATAACCATACACAGCCAGCTTCCAATACGCTATCTCGTCTTTCACATCATCAATGGTGAGCTTCAAAATTGGAGCAGTCTCAACACTCTCGCTCTCTTCTTCAGCAATTGGTTCCAAACGAGTACCGGTCGACACAGCTGTCCTCTGAGAAGAAACCGCTTGCCAATCCCCAGGATCCTCAGATAGAACCAATCCCTCCTTAAGCACTGTCTCTCCTTGCTTTTGTAACGCCATATCCACCTGATTACGAACATTTTCTACTTCAACAGCAATTGTTTCCCCAGAATGATTATCATTCGGACTTTTATTGTTACTAGAAGAAATTTTTTTGGGATTATTAGATTTATTATAATTACTAGATTTATGATTATTAGTTGATGTACTATTATTTGATTTAGTTTGATTTGTATTAAGATCGCCTGCAGAATGATGAGATGCAGAAACTTTCTTCGCCATTGCGTCGAAATCACGAACCCTAGAATTCAGAGAATTTTCTCTCTCCTCCTTCTCTCTCTCATCATTCCTTTCTAAGCACTATACATTTATCTCCTTCCCCTTATTCTTAAACTATTATTCGGTTTAGAGAATGGTTTGTAATGCACAAATCGGTAAAAATCATTTGCAAAAGGTTTCAACACTCTGTGAAGCTGTTGTTTTGAGTATATCTTACACAATTGCGTCACATTTTGGATTTGCTCTCTGTGTATTTTGCTTTCTGTTTTAAAGAGGGGGACGGTGTTGAGTGGTTCTTTTTTATTTATTTGTTTTGCTATTGCTTTAGACCAGATCCGTCTTTGTTTACACTTATTTTGTTCTGCAGGTTCTTACTATTTTGGTTGTCTTTTGTTTTTCACGGTGTTTCTTGAGAATGTTCTGCTGGATGGATGCTTGTTGCTGCTGCTGTTATTTTCTGCTTGCATTACATGGGTATGGTGGCCGGCCTTACCTAATAGTTTAATTTGAGTTTGGTAAGAGTCATAAGACATTTTTTTGGTAAATTCCTTTTTGTTTTCTATTCTAGAATTTAATTTAGAAACTTTCAGACAGATTCAATTGTAGTTTCAGATATAATGTAACTTTTGAGAGTCTAGAAGAGGGCAGAGATGCTCACAGATTTTGAGATAATTTAGTTGACGACGTTTAATGGCAAGTTTATCTTTGCCACTTGTCAATCGATCCATCAGAAGTGTAATTTAGCTGTATATTCTGTATATTCCTTCTACTTGAAGCATACAAGATTTGTTAAAACTACTGTAAAAAACTGAAAGCAATGCCCGAGTCTCCGAGAGTTATGCTTGAGAACCCCATTGCTTCATTGCTTGAGACAACGTGTGGTTAGTGATCATATGCATGCGGAAGCAGCAGCAGCTGCTGGTGAAAGTGCAGTTTTAGGTCTTTCATGGTGGTTGTACAACAATGTGCCAACAGTGTTGCTTTAGTGCGACAAGTATGTGAATTACGCTTGTATCAGTAACTCTGTTTTGTTTATCGTTTAATTGTGAGCATCATATTAGCCAACCTTTGTTTTGCAGTATTTTGCCAATTCCATCTCTAGGCTTTTGTTACCTGTTGATGGAGCACATGCTGCATCGTGTGAAGAAATGGCCACTGCAATGGCAAAGGCAGAATCTGCTGCTTATAAAGGACTTCAGCAATGCATTGACACTGTGATGGCTGAGGTTTGTCTTGAATAAACGTTTAATCAAAGAATCAGATAAAGTATTTCCTAATGTACTTATGTGGCTTCTATATACATAATACATTAAAGGGTATATCTTAGGGTAGTTGTCATACATTGATTCAAATCGTTGGAGTTTATCTAAATTTCTGCTCTCTTTGCAGGTCAAAAGATTGTTGTCAACTGAGCGATAGGCAACTGATTTCCGCTCACCTGAATATGGGATTGTTCCTGATCACAGACCACGAGTGCATGCACTAGGTACTGCTTGTTCCTTCTTTATAGTTGCCTCATTGATTTTCAGCCAAGTGAATACACGTATACAAACCATTTAAGGCAATGTTATCAGTGTGAATAATGTGATACTTGAAAGGCTAAATTGATTACTGAATATAATTTGCTATTCTTGATTCCAAAAGCTGTAGTGTAGCTGGTTAAAGGCTAATTTTTCAGCACTTGAGTTGTAGTATAGCTGGTTATAGGGGTAATAGTTCATTATATGGATGCAGTGATCTAGGCATTTTTAGAGGTTTAGATTGTTATCTATTGTCGAGAATGAAGTCAGTCGCATTCTGGGTGACTTTGTTTTTTTTTACAGCTTTTGTCTTTTATTTGTTTTGGTTACTCCCATCAGATGTTTAGCATTAAGATTGTTATCAATGGTCCTTGAAATGATGTGTTTTAAATCGAGGGTGTCTGTTTGGATGGTGAAAAGTGACACATTACTTTGGTTGTCTGATTTGGCCTATCTACGGCGTCGCAATCTTTTCACAGAATTTAAGATGCCACGACTATGCTATTTGCTATGCTATGACGATTTAAAGCTTTTTTCTGAATCTCTATTTTCATGTCCATAATCGACTGTTGCCTTTTAATTTACAGTTTTTAGCTGGTCCTATACAAAGGGTTGCCTTAGGTTGTTGCTCTTGGAGACGACCGTATTTGTTTTCGACTAAAGCTAAGTCTTTCCACATGATTTTGTATGACGGTTGCTATGCAGTTAGTTTAGAGGACAGTTTAAGGTTGTTTTCTTAATCATTATTTTTATGCAACTAAACGACTGTCGCCTTTTAATTTCCAGATTTCCGCTGGTTTCATACAACGGTTGCTTTGGGATGTTGCCTTTGGAAACAACGGTATTTGTTATCAATTCAAGGTTAGTCAATAATACCCCACTCTATGTGTGCAAGCGCCTTCATTTTCATGCATGTAGTTGTTTTAAATTGGTGCACCTGATTCATTTGCAGGTTCGTTTGCTAAGCGCATGTGGATACTGAGGTGTTTTTGCATGTGCCTTATTGACCTGATTTAAAGATCTACACTCACTGTATCATAGCCTAAAATGGACAACAATTACGAGGATATCAGCTACCCTAGGTATAAATATCTGTTTCCTCTTTTAAACAGTGTTGGAGTTTTACCTGCTCCACGTTACGAAATTTTGATCGTAAATAAGGTTTTACTGGTCTTGAGAGCAAAGTGATACAACATAATATTAAAATTGCTTTATTACATGTTTCATACTGTTTGGTTACATAGTGTTATTTGATGTTTGCTATGGCCAAATTATATATGCGTTTTTGGTTGAGGTGATGAAGGTAGGAATAACAAGGTGAGTACCAGTATGATTGCTTTTACATGCCATTAACCATTTTCGCACCTTCCACTTAAGTCTCAGCCACTCCGTTCTCCATTTCAACTCCATTTTTCTTATAGGCTGGCTCTAAATTTTTAGTTTCAATTCTCATCTTGATAATTGGCTTGTACCTTTGCAAATCTTGACAAAAAAAAAGCTTACAATTTTGCCGTTTTGTGTTCGTGTGTTATTTTATGTTATTTTCATCCCAAATATTCTGATTATTTGTTTTCGTGTTCCTCCTTTTGCAAAAAGGTTTAGACGGGGATTGAAGCACATGTATTTGACACTCATCAAGTATTGTTTAGTTCATAGACTTTTATCCCTTGTGCATGAAAATTAAAAGACGGAGGCAATATTTAGGGAGTAGGAACAAGGAATGTATCTGGAGCAAACGTTCATTAAAGTAATGGATTTGATTCTTTTCTATTTGCGTTCCATGGTATTGTTAATTTCTTTGAGGTCAGGCTGGTAATATTTTTCTATACATCTTGTTGTTGATGAGTAGGATGGGAAGCAATTAGCTTTTTACTTTTTAGCACTCTTCTTGAATCCGCCTCCGAAAAACAAGTGTTATGAGAGATGAAATTCACTTATGATACTACTTATGCAGTTAGAAGGGTCAATTTAAGGGAATGCAGTTTCATCGGGTTATCAAGCATTGCTTGATACAGGCAGGGAAAGTCAACAGTATTGGAGCTGCTGAAGAATTGACCCTTCAGGGAAAGCATTTCAACCAACTTGATACAAGGTTAACTGTTACTACTACAATCTTGATTGGTTATCCAGTGATTTAGTGTGTGTTGTTTATTTTGGAATGTCTTACAACAGAAACTGTCACACTATTTAGTGTAAAGCATGAGGCGTTTATGGTTGGTACCTCTAAGGCAAAGGAGTGAAGGACAATAATGGTTTCCAGCTTTGTATAACGACTACACCTACTCCAGATCTCAATGAGAAGATTAATGTATTTGGAAGAGTTGTTAAGGACTTAAGGGAGAGGATGTCGTTCAGGTAAAAGTTGCTATTTATTTTCTCAAACTTTTAAATCCACGATGCTGAACTTCTTATTCCCTCTGCATCTGAAGTCGTTACTTCCTATAATTTATTTTAACACAGTGGGTAGATGTAATTTAATGTGGAGTTTGTCGACATGTACTGATATGTTGGACCTTGAGGAAGTTTACACTTTGCTAATTCATAAATTTCCTTCACTCTGGTTTTCCAAAACAATGGAAAATCGTTCATTATGAATTTAGGAATCATGAACATAAGTCATCACGCCATGTCGTCACTTTTTACTAGAGTATAAAATATAGAACCATTAGCTCCCAAAATAATAGTTTTGTAGTTTGATAGCAATTTTTTGTGGGACTTTTCCTTGACCTATTCTCTTACGAATCAAGTTGAGTATCCCCTCTTGGTAACACATTTATGGCGTATCCATCTTTCTGTACGCAAGAAACTGACTTAGAGGAATGCGGAATGCCACTGTCATATAAAACTAAGGCGTATATTAAACAACCAAAGCTGCTAAATAATTTGTCACAAACTGAAACTGATGAGTTAGCTACCAGTATGGCTTCTTGTTTAATGAAATAGGATGCAGTAAAAAATGCAATGTTGACCCTTTTGGGTAATTTGGGAATGCTATTATTCCAATTTAGTTTTCTGGGTTATTTTGGTTTAATATGGTTTTCTTATATTATACATTAAAGTGACAAAACCAACCTGCTCTGAACTGTACATAATAAATTTTGGTAATTTAGTGTGATTGTGTCAGATAGTGGTGGCCTTGTTGCAATCAGAGAGTAAAACATGTATTCATGGTGATGGGATAGCCATATTAGTCGCAAATGCTAACAAAACAAGTTTCTGCTTAGTAAATGGTTCATGTGCTGAATGCTTGAATTCAGTTAAGCTAAGTTGATAGCTTGTAGCAATAAGCCAACTATTACGATGTTCCACAATGAATACTGAGAATTATTGAAATTTAATTGGTATGCTAATTTTTTCATCTAATTTAACTTGCATTGTTGGTTTTATTAGTATTTGTGAAAATATTGTTGGTTTTAAATATCCCCAATAGCAGTTACGGGGTTGGAAAGACTCAAGCACTAGCTGAATGCTTTTAAAATGAGTGACTAAAGGGAAAGCAAAGGCGTTGGTTTTTCCCTTCAATCTTTTTTTAGATTTAGTTGCACTCCTTGGTTTGGGCTATCTTCGAGCGTACTACGTTTGGACTTCATCTGTCCACACCAAAAGGTTTCGTTTGCTTGTGATTTTTTTTTACTAATTTTAAATCCCCACTTTTATGCTCTATCATACAAAACATAAACAATTGAAGGGAACAGAGGAAGTATAAGTATATCACTTGCCAAAACTATATGGGATGTCTCTTTGCTCAGATGACTACTCTATTGTTTATAGTAGGGTTTAAGTTGTGGCCTAATAATATTTCTTGGGATGAAATCTGTAAGTGACCAGTTCCCAACTTCCCATATTGCTTACCTAATTTATGTGTGACATGAAGGGTTTGGAAGGGAAAGCTCCCTCTCAGCCTAGAAATAACTATATTGGATATTCGAATCACATGCTTTTTAAATGTCTGGAATTGGCGAGGGTCTGATTTTTTAAGATTAATACTTCTTTCATGTAGGGTCTCTTGTTTCCGTGTGAGCTCCTATCTGTAGACCTTATTTCCTTTTGTCCTGTTAAAAGTTCGACTAAGACCACCCTGAAACTGTAATCATCGCTCTTTTCTGTAAACAGGCTTGACTGAATTACTACTGGCAATAGAAAACTGTGTTTGTCTGGATAAGGAAGACCATGGAATATTATTGAAGCATCAAGATTGGCAAACTGGATTAGCTGACATTAGAAGATCCAGGAAGCTTACTGCATCCTTCATTTGCATAGTGGCCAACTATGATTATGGATTCTACCGCACTGTTACCAGACAAGTTTTCTTTTGCGTGATTCCTTAACTTGGGTTTTAAGATAAATTATCTTTACAAGCGCTTGAACATTTGATTGCAAGAAGGTTTTGATTGTTAGATTGTTTTTTACAACTCCACATCTTCAAAGAAAGCGCAAATGATTCGGCATTATATGTTGTTCACTCATTGGGCGAGGTGGGTTAGATTGCTTTTTACAAGTCAGTATCCTCAGTGCAACGTTTATGTTATCTTCTCTAATAGGTTGAGATTGGTTGGATGTGTACGGAATAGGGGGTTAATTAGACTAATGATAAGCAACGTGACTCTGCAATATGACAATAGAAATGACGTAGAAAAAATTTCAAAAAGCAAATATGATTTGTTAACCTTTTGTAGCCAAATAAGTAGGAGTTTCTTGGCTCCATTGGCAATAAAGGAGTCAGGTTTTTGTTACAAGCCTAAAAGTTGACTCTTGTACAGGATGGAAAGATTGAGGCTGAGGTTAAATTGACTGGTTTTTTAGTTTATGAGCACTTCTGTCTGGCGAAGTGAGAAAATATGGAACAACAATCGCTCCTGGCCTCTATGCAATGTTGCCCGTATGCTCTTGACAAACTGACAGCCCAGGTGCACCAAGCAATAGTCAATCAAAGCATCAGAACTAATTGCGATCAAAATTGAAGGTGTCAAGTCAGCCAGGCAATCCCATCAAGAACAAGCAGCAGCTCTGAACGAGACAACAAAAAACATGGCAGATAAGGCAAACAACTAAAAGACTACTATAAAAAATCATATGTATATATATAGCCACTATGTATTATGCAATATAAGCCAACAACTGTATTTTGGGAACACCCAAGCTTGATTTTCGGTTCAAAAGCAACACACTTTTGCTTTTGCACATAGACCTCTGTGACCCAAAAAAAATGTATTTTGGGAAACTTACTTCCTTCTTATTTAGATACGTCAAATCATGGTAAAAGGGAGAAGTATGAAATGAGTCGACTAAGCAAATTATTAATGTATCTACTTGTGTGTTTTAAATGACAAGTTTTTAATTGAACAAGGCAATTATTTATAGAATGCTACCTACTATGCTTCTATCTATACACTTAAAACTTATTTCCACAAAAAAATACGCCAAATTGGGATCGGGCGCGGTGCAACAACTAGTTATTAAAAAGGATCCCAATATTACCACGGTCCTAATAACGACAAAACTTTTGGTATTTCCTAGATAACTTGTTATGCAATTCGATATCTATTCATCCCGTCTTAATTTTTAAGACAATACCTCCTTCTCAAACAAAAACTTGTGTAATACTCCAGTCCAGCCCATTATACACACATAAGCCCATAATAATAAATATCAACCGAAAACCCTACAAAAACCCTGAACACAAAATCATTCTCTCCTCTCTTTCCAGTTTCTTCTTCTCCAAACCATTACCTAAATATAAACCCCATTTTTCCAACTCTAAATT
>JAYMSF010000733.1:0-14226 GCA_036897335.1 Silene vulgaris | reverse complement strand
ATATCCGATCCAAACTGCTTTTCGGATCGGATATCCACTTTTTCGGATCAGATCCAGATCGAATATCGGATCAGTTCGGATAATCGAATTTTTTGCTCAGCCCTAGTTTCAACTCAACACTAGTTCGCTCACTTGAATGGATCTAGGTTGGGTCAAAGTGTCTAAGTCCCTAAACTAAAATACAAGAATAATGGTACTGGTATAGGTACACAATATAATACCCAGTTTTTCCTTCTAAATTTTATTGAGAATAATAAAAGTTGATTGAGAGTACAACAATTTATAGATCGTTCCCCGTCACTCAATCTTAAACACTCAAATCTCAAACATGATACTTCCCTCACCCTTACTTTTTAGATTATCTTTATCTTTGGCAAATCTGAAATGTATTAGTATTGTTTTCTTCATTAGGGAAAAAATATTCTCAATAGTTATTTGGTACGTCATCCTTGTATTATGAAACTTTTTTGAATACTCCGTATCTAGCTTTTTATTGCATTTATCGTGTTAATATTAAAAATACTATGTAGTATAATATTAAGTTAAATAAAGCACTATAAAAGATCAAATAAGAATGATTGTAGATCTTTTCAACTGTTATAAATTAAGAACAATCAACATCAATCAATTACTACTCAACGCCAACAACAAAGAAGTTGTTGTAATCAAATGACATAAAGTCCTTTACAGTTAGAAGTGATTAATTACGGGCTCGAGTCGAACACTAACGAGCACCCAAACCTATGTTGTATTGTTGGCTCACGAATAAACGTATAAACGAGTTTAAGACGGATTAGTTGCTTTTTAATATTTTATAAAACTTTAAACAATATATTATATTCTTATTTATAGCCGCTAATTTTAGAAACCAAACAAAAACGATCAAATCAAAGAGAGAGGATCCATATGCCATAAGTAAGGATGTGCACCAGTCCAAGATCGGACCAAACCAGACCAAAATCAACAAAATCCCGGACAAGACCGGTTGGACCAGAATTTGTCATTACAAACCCACCTTTTCAAATTTCGGTCCAAAAATTTGATCCTTTAGATCAGATTGATCCGGCTTAATTAAGACTACAATATTTTATTAAAATAATTTATTAAAAAAAGATAACAATAATTCTGGTCTTTCCGGTCTGAACCGAGCTGGAAACTTAAATATGTTGGACCAGAGACAAATTGATTCACTCAGGTAGATTCCACTTCGGACCAATCCATTTTCCCGATCAAGACCAAATTTTGCACATCCCTAAATCACCCGACCGATCCGTTTTTCCAGTCCAAACCGGATTTTGCTCACCCCTTGGCCGAATGGTCCTACCCATAATAAGGCCATAAACAACTCCAATCCCAATCACACACACTGACACACTTAAGATTCACGGGTCAACTAACTCAACAAGATATTAAAAACAAAATATGAACACACAAAAGTACAAAACCATAAAATGTCATAAATTCCCTGCTTTCTTGACCTCATTACTATACCTGCTACCACGTCCCCTCTCAATTTCATCCTCTTTTTTTTTCCGTCAATCAATCCAAAAAAAGCCACAATAAAGTCTCAGATTAACTACTGGTAATTTTTAGTGGGCAATGTAGTTCTTCCTAAATTATTCACAAAAATTGTAACTTTATAGTAAATAAAATAGTTGGGTTATTGCATTTTTGTATGCATCACAGAATATGCTTACTCAACTTGCTGTTTTTTTGCTTCTTAGTTACTTTTCTGCTGCTCAAGCTGGTAAATTTTCAATCTTTGATTGTTTTTTTAATCTCATTGTTTTATTGTTTAGTTTGTGAGTTGTGATCATGATTTTTTAGTATAAAGTTTGTAAATTTGTTTGTATTTTTAGTTGCGGATCTAGGGGGCTAGCAGGGGCGCTTACTCTCGCTAGGAAGCGGATTTTTTTAGTTAAAACCCCAAACAAGCTAATTTGACTCCGCTGAAATTCTTCGCCCCCTTAACTGTGAATCCTGGTTCCGCCACTGTGTATTTGGTGTATTTCTAGTTGATTATTGATTAGTAATGGGTTTTGTTTAGTTGGATGTGTAGGTAGCTCAGTTAATGTGATGGGTTAGTATTGACTTTTTGGTTAGTGGATCAGTGGTACTTAGATCTGTAATTTAAGCTGGTTGTGATGAAAACATTGTCGAAAAGCTCGGTTTTTGAGCTGAAATGGTGGTTAATTAGTTGAGGATTGTGCTTCTGATTGAGCCACTGGTGTACTTGGTCTTGTGCTATAGTAGCATATATTCCATCATTATCTTTAGTTTATGTTTCCCATTGTATTTACAAGTCGGGCCGGGTAGGAGGACCGGATGCACGCAATATTCCCCTTTCAATGAGAGAGGGGTTTCTAGTATATCTTAGTCGAAACAGGAAGACTATTTGCTACTTCTTGAGGGTAGAGACTAGAGAGTGTTGGGGAATTTTTGTGTGCATAGTTTTGTTACTTTAGTGCTTGAGAGTCTCGTCTTAGTAAATTACTACTAGTATTACTAGCGGAAAATTGCTGATTTAACTTCTCAGAGAGATTTCTTTTGGCGACTTTCGCTCCCAAAGTATCAACTTGTGCTACTGATAGCTTTCATTTCGTTAGTGAAGCACATTGCAATTGGCCTTTCATCCTATCGTAGTAGGACCGGGTATGGGGTGTCAATTTTTCATTTTTGGCAAATCTTTGACGCGTTTATATGTCTTAAGGTAATTTCTGTCGTAATTGCAGTTATATGGTTTCAGTTTGAAAAGAAGTATAGTAGAATCTATTATTGTTAATGATGGATTATATATAGTCAATATCCGCTCTGTAGATCAAAATAGGATCAAATATATTCACGTGTTTTTTAGTCTCACAGTGATTTATTTGTCTGAACAGCAGTAGCACCATATGCTTTACGGTTAAGTTGTGGAGCAAGGGCAAACGTTCATACTGCACCAACCAATACACTATGGTACAAGGACTACGCATATACAGGAGGAGTGCCTGCCAATGCTACACGGCCCAGTTACATCACTCCTCCACTTTCCACCCTCCGTTTTTTCCCTTTGTCCGGGGGTTCAGAAAACTGTTATAACATTAACCGTGTCCCTCCTGGACATTATTTAGTGAGGCTTTTTTACGGGTTGGTTGAGGATCCAAACTTCGACAGTGAGCCGTTTTTTGATGTTTCCGTTGAAGGAACTCTAGTTGATTCTTTGAGTTCGGGTTGGAGTAGTCAAGATGACAGGGTATTTACTGAAGCCTTCGTCTTTCTTACTGACGGTACTGCATCTCTTTGCTTCCACAGCACTGGTCATGGTGACCCAGCAGTTATATCTATCGAAATCCTCCAAGTTGATGACAAGGCATACAACTTTGGCCCGCAATTTGGTGGAGGATCAATCCTGAAGACAGTCAAAAGGCTCAGTGCCGGTGCCGGGAGGCCGAGGTTTGGTGAAGATTACGGGGCTGACCCTTGGGGTGGGGATAGATTTTGGAATTCACTAACAACTTTCGGTGAAAGCGCTGACAAGGCTATTTCTGTTGAAGGTGCTATCAAGAAAATTTCTACTGCTCCAAATTTTTATCCTCAAGGTCTTTATCAATCAGCACTGGTTAGCACCGATGTCGAGCCTGAAATAATATACAACATTGACGTGGAACCCAATAGTAACTACTCAGTTTGGCTTCATTTTGCCGAGATTGATCCTTCCATCACTAAAGCAGGTGAAAGGGTCTTTAACATTTTGATAAACGGTGACGTTGCATTCAAAGCCGTAGATGTTGTAAGCATGAGTGGGGGTGTCAAAACTGCCCTGGTACTGAACACAACGGTTGCAGTAGAGGGCAGGACTTTGACTTTGAGTTTACAGCCCACTAATAACAGTCTTGTGATAATCAATGCCATTGAAGTCTTCCAAATTATAAAAGCTGAGGCAAAAACTTTGTCCGCTGAAGGTACCTGCTTTATCCAGTAATATTTCATTCTGTTGTAAACCTTGCTTCGTCTACATTGTTGGTTGATGATTTTTGGTGAGCGTGTGGATTTCTTTTCTGAACGATATGAGTTACTTATAGACATGCAATCCTGCACTAGTGATTCATATCGACTGAAACATGTCAGTGGTCCTACTATCAATATGTCCAAAAAAGTGAGAAATATGCTTTGCATCCATGGCTTGACACAATAGTTGAATTACATTATGAAACAGAAGCCTGAAAATGATCACCGAACACAAGTTATGACTAATCTATATAGGACCACTATATGTTCCCCTTTGTCTTACATTTGCTAAAAACCTTCTCTGTTGAGGTTCAGAGGTTACATTTAGCTATGTGGCGTCCCTTCGTGGACATCTGATAAAACATTTAGGTATGTGGTAAGTTCAAGTAGGGTAAGATAGATATTTGGGGACTCTAGTACACCACATCATAAATAGCAGTCTCACGGGGTCAGACACATCGTCAAGGGTATGATTGTATACAACTGTTGAATGGGAAGGGAAGAGGGATCGAGTAATCAACAATGTCGTTTTCCTTCCAAATGGTACCTATGATTGAAGATTTTATCTAGCATGTAGGAGGAAATTGGATCCGTCCGACCCATTTTGCTTACCAAACAAGGGAAATTATCATCCTATTCCCTCCCCTCACTTTCTTCTGAACCCCTCCAGGCTCCATCCAAACATTAGGTTAATGTATGATACTTTCCGGCTAATCTGCATGAGCAGCAGCTTTACATATTTTTCTTTTAACAAAGAATATCTGGCACAGTGGTGCTTTGAAGATCGTAGTTTTCATTTTAAGGCAATCGCTAATTTTTGTTGTTGTAACAAATCTGTCTAGTTGATGCTTTGCAATCTGTAAAGAAAGCTCTGCAGCTGCCTTCTCGTCTCGGCTGGAATGGAGATCCATGTGTCCCGCAAGAGCATCCTTGGACTGGAGCAGATTGCCAATTTGATAGTGCTAAAAATAGATGGTTCATTGATGGACTGTAAGTTCCAATCCAACTGTGAGATTTTTGCACGAAAATTACATGGTCGTCATATCAAGTTACTTTTTTCTTTTCGTTTCACCCCCTGAAATTGTTAGCTGTGTCCTGTCTATTAATACTTTAGTTTGCTTTAGTAGCCTTAGTTTTTGTTGGGATAATTAACCCCAACAGTTTTTGGGTAGAGAAAGTGAGCTATCATGTAGTGTACTAGAGTTCAATTCTTGTGGGAACTGTATTTATACGGTGATAACGGTAAGAACAAATCTCAATCATGCATTTGTTTGAGAAATGGATGGAAACAAATGGGTTGAAGATTCATCTAGCATCCGCCAAGACGAGTACTACATGCGGTCAACAGAAACTTGATTGATCCTAGAAAAAAAATTCGGAGTTGGACTGTCTGCAACCTGTTGTTGCAATGATCAGAAATAGAGTGCAAATTTGAAACATGACAGTCTAAAAAGGTTGAGGATTTCTCATATTAAAAATGATAACTTGTCGATACTTTATCTTAACTGAGGGATTAGATGGAGATATTCGTCTAGCATGTTTTTTCATCTTACTTGCACCATGGAATGATCATATTGACAAAATGTTTAATTGTATTCACAAATTTCTTGTATTTCTCAGTGGTCTTGACAACCAGGGTTTACGTGGCTTCCTCCCTAGTGATATTTCGAAGTTGAGCCGTATACAGAGCATGTAAGCCACTGATGATTGCTATGCTAGTACTTTTTAGGTTCTTTTTGTTCATCGACATAATTCAACCTCATCTTTCACACTACATAAGCTAAATTCAGAGCCTAGCATATCGAGAACTTGAATATTGTTTTTAATAGTGTTTCAAATGGGAAATTGCAGAAATCTTAGTGGAAATAGCATTCATGGTTCTATACCTCCGACACTCGGGTCCATCTCAACTCTAGAGATTCTGTAAGAATGTTCCGACTCACTTTCATCTTATATTTTGAAACTGATCCATGTCTTAACAATGGTAATCTTGTCTGCTGTGGCAGGGATCTATCTTACAACTTCTTGAATGGTTCAATTCCGGAGACTCTGGGAAAGTTGAACGTGTTACGAATTCTGTAAGATCACGAATTAGCTCTTAAGTCTTAACATGTGGAACTAAGTGTAATAACAAGATTTCTTACATATTGATGTCTTGATGATGCAGAAATCTGAATGGCAACAAGTTATCAGGAAGAGTTCCAGCTACCCTTGGTGGAAGATTGTTGCACAGAGCTAGCTACAAGTATGTTTATTGTATCGTTTTGGTGTGAATTATATATCTCTCTCTCTCTCATTTCTCTCGTATGTCGCTTGCTCTTATGCTGCAATACTTACTAACAATGATTTTTGGCAGCTTTACTGATAACAAAGGGCTTTGCGGTATACCAGGACTACCTACATGTGGGCCTCATCTTTCCGCCGGTGCTAAAGTTGGCATCGTCTTTGCTGCATGCCTAGCTCTACTTCTTGTAGTTGGGTGCTTACTAGTTTGGTATAAAAGGCGGCAGAATATTCTTAGGGCTCAGAAACTAGCGGGTAAGATAACTCGTATAAAAACTTCACTTATGAGTTATGATCATTTTGTTACTTAGGGGTTGCTCAAGTGAGGGTAGTTGTAGCGGGGGTTAATGAAGGTCAAAATAAAAGATGACCTGGTAGAAGTCGTGTTTAATGCTACGTATTTGTAGATTAGTAGTTGATTTTTTGAGATTATTTTCTTGTTTTCACAGCTAGAGAAGCCCCCTACGCAAAAAGGCGAACCCAATTCTCACGAGATGTACAGATGACTATACATCAAGGCACCAGGACTGCTGCAGAAAACGGGCCAATACTGTTATCTTGAGTATCAGTAAACATCGCCATGAACTTGGGTATCAGCGCATTCATTTACAGCAGGATATTATATATAGGAGCAGCCCTGACCCATCTGTTACAGAGAATGTGGTTTACTTGATCAGACGACACTGCAGCCATTTTTGTATTCGTGGATACTTTCTCGATGATCTTTCAAGATGGAAGATCGTTCAGAAGTGTTGATATATTGGAAATTGTAAATTAGACCGAGTTTTGTATATTATGTTTCGATAATTCATCTGTCTGAGTTTAGAACAGAAACTGACTGGTATATAGATCTGCAGAAACAAGTCATCTTAGTCCACTCTCAGTACATTCCTCTTATTTTGAAGTTCAAATAGCTCATTTGCTTGGGTAGAGACTAGTTTCGTCAAGGGATTTAGTTTTATACTCCGTATCTAAGGTAAAAGCGAGTCACAAGGACAATACGATATCAGTGAGTGTTTTGTTTCTCATCTTTCATCGATGTAAGATTGTAAGATACTCGCATGTGACATCTTTACGTGGCTAAGACTCTAATCTTGCGCACCTTATCCAGTGGCGGAGCCAGAATTTAAACTTTGGCTTAATAATTGCTCAAATTGTGTATCGTTTGCATGCACTAGTTAAATGGATGGAGTATACCATGGTATATCCTCCCATGAGAATTAAGTAACTATTAGCACATTGTTTTGTTAATGGCTTTTTTGTCACCACATTAGCACCAAGAATTGGACTAATTTGGCCCGTCTCTTGTCTAATCAAAAACCATACCAATCATATTTTTTTAATTGTCTTAAAATTTAATCGACTATCTTACTGTTTGGTCTCTCTTTAATCTTTCTTATGACAGACATATCCATCTTAAAATTAAACCAGCCAGATAACGCCTAACTTGGATAGATATCACAAAATTTTTTGCTAGTTTTGTCACATGACTCGCATCTATCTTATTTAACCATTTAAGCTTAAAGCGGATATAACCCGTCTAAAACGAGAACTTGCTGTATCTCATGTCTCATAGAAGGGGTCCAAAAGTGAGGTCCCACGCGCACTGCCGTCCATTTCACTATTTCAGCAAACCAGTCGCACAAGTCAATGCCAAAAACTGGTAGGCCGTGTTTGAAAAAGTAAAGGAAAACAGTCACTAAAATACAACACATAATTGGTTGTCGCAAAAGTAAAAGTGTCGCAACTTTACTGTCACTCCGTCATGACGGCGCCTATAATTCATCTCCTACGTCACATCTTCCTTGAGCTTTTCCACTGTCATTCAACACTCAATTCCGACAATAATTTACATTTACTTTATCGTGTGACAACTGAGTTCTCGTTCAAGTTACAACGGTGTGTGATCTAGGCTTGTTATCGGATTTTCTTTGATTCGATGTTAGATCATTTCTCAAAGCAAGCTAATTAATTTGTTCCAAACACAACCCATTTACTCTTTTATTTGGTTTTGATATCGGTCACCTTAAAATGTCGTAAGCATTCATAGGAAACCGAACAAAGTGCACAAGACATCATCGCAAGTTGGGAACGAAGTATGTGATGATTTAGGCTAGGTAATGGCGCCTGCCTTGAGATAAATGACTTTTCTTATCTGAGGTTTTTTAGGTGGTGGACTTTCGCTTTGGAAGGGGAGTGTTTAGATGGACGAGATGTAAGGCAGGGTGTGCGTGGTGAGTACTTTCATGGCGATGGTCTGGTTTTGATCAGGGTCAGCTCTTTTCGGGTTCTTGGTGGGAGCAAAATTGAGGAAAGGAGGACCCCGAGTATCTTGATTAAATCTAGTACGCACTATCAATATGTTGGAAAGGTTGGAAAGAATAAGTTGTAACGTGTTTTTGAATTATCTATCTCTTGTACACTTTTGTGGGACTCTACTCGCTGTAGGTCTCCGGGTTTTATTCCCGATTATTAATCAAAAAAAAAGTTGGGAACGAAGTACTGCAAGCATGTCGGACATAGTTATTAGAGCAATGACAATCATATTTGACAGTTGACAATCGACACGCTCCTGAAATCATTGCATATTACAAATCCGCCTTTCTCAGCGTTTATCTATGGATATTCTGGATCACTTGAACGTTCATCTAAATTAAAGTCCTCGTTCGAGTCCTCAATTATCCTCCATCTATTTACGATACAAGCAAAAACACGAGATTAGGAAAGAAAACCGTCAATATGGAGAAGGTCTAGAAAATCAATCTTCCCTCGAAAATTACCTTTCAAGAACAACTTTTCCTTCTTTGTACTTTTGGTTTTTGTCACGAGCTATCATCTACGAAGAGGGAGAGCAATCGAGGAACAAAAGAGGGTCAGTTTCAACCTTTGTACGAGTTTAAACATACCTTTCACATAAACTAAACATTAAAAATAAAACGGAAACGAGAAAAAAGACGAGAAAGCGAAAATGCACAATAACCACCCAAGTATAAGCTCACCAGCTATAATTAATTAGTAATGTGTTTTGTGCAAAGCAGCTACATAATCCACCCAAATCATTTAGGCATCTCTTTTCCAACCTCCCAAATATTAGATCCCACATTTTTCGCGGCCCAATCATATAATTGATCTATGGAAAATGTTAATCATGAAGACGGGTAGGGTCGTCTTGCAATTTTTATGGTTAGACAGGATTGTTTTAAAGCTTTACGGTCGTTTTCCCGCTGTTATGCACTAGCGCACATAATTAAGCTTACCAGGACTCAACATCAAAAAACTGTTTTATGAAATACGTCATACTCATACTGAAATAAAGAGATATGGGCTGAAGAAGCCTTACATATTTCCATCCAAGCAGTTGTCCACAGCCACAACAAAATACATCAGCGACGGTATGTATTCCAGACATCATATTCCTGTCCTCTTCTTGTCCAACTGATACATTTACCCTGTATAACAAATACCAAAAGAGAAAAAAAAAGTAAAACCCCGTAATAAATGGTCTGCCAGGAAGAAATCGAAATTGAAGCCGATCAATGATCACAGGAGAAAGTTAGATGGAAAACCAGGAGTTTCTCACACAATATATGAGGGTAAACAAACGCTCAAGGCCTCCAAATCTCAAGTGTCCAAAAATTATAGACTAACATTTAGAGCTGCAACAGCTTGAATAATCCGTTTTGGAGAAACACGAGTACGTAGATATTTTGAATTATGTAAAACGTGAGGATTATATTCTTAATACGACTTTACAGTAGATTGAAGCTTGTGAAGTTGTACTTACGTCAACAACATCACAAAAAGGGTTAACTGTGGATAACGGTGAAGGTGATTGAGTGCATTGTCTCGGAAAGTAGTGAAACAATCAGTTGCACTCGATCTGATACTCCGTATTTATTTCACATCAGCTATATACCAATTTCCCACCCTTTGGTACTTGTGAAAAGGTTTGTTATCCGTAAATGAATGTAAGACATGAAGCTAAATGGATGAAAACAAGCACAAAAAAAAAGATAAGATGATCTGATGATCATAGAATACTACTTCAGGTATTAAATACGTAGTAGTTTTACGGTAACTTACACATTTTCAAAAAGATATGCCCGTCCTTTGCGACAACTGAAGGACTGAATTCAGAAAGACAAACAGAACAAAACGGTAAGATTTAAGCTCTCAAAAAAATTTATAACGAAATGATATTGAGAGAAACAAGGACAAACGCTTATTGAAAGATTAAAAATTTATACGGTAAGATTTAAGCATTGGCTCAACCATTTTAAGCACCCGAATCTTATCTTCATTTTCCATGAAAGAACTTTTGTTCTCGAGAAGAATTACACATTAATACTCCTATTTTTCACTTTTATTTTAATGATTCAACGGAATCAACTATGTCGATATATTCATATCACTATCCTCACAGGACAGTCGACGGGAGAGGCAATTCAATAGTGACTACCAAATTTTGAAGCGTGTGAAATATTACATACAACGACATCTGCCAGACTGATACATGTACGAGAAGGAGAGAGTCTCCTTCAGAAATCTAAAGAAGGTTTCATCATAAAACCGATTTGAAATAAAAAGAGTAGCTCAATCGGTTTATAAGGTGATTAACTCTCGTCTCACTTATCAATGTCAAACGCTCCCATGCATTCATATGGTTTAGAGCTAGTTATTCTCAACAGCGCCGTAATTGTCAGTACCAGAATTATGTGAACGTCACAGCAAACAGCCTCAAAACACCGATTGAAGCTAATACTAGGTACATCTCGCTACTTTTACCAATGCCCTTATCCGACCCCTGAAGGGAGTAATTGATAGACAACGAAAGTAATAATAAAATACGACACAACTATGATCACTAAAGTAACAAATCACCGCACATCATAAAAGCACTATTAACCAACATCAAGCCATCTCAACATTCACAACAAAGGGAATAGTCTCGAAATCTCGACTATCTAATTAGAGCATAAACAGGACCACTAATCCACCAAAACACTAAACAAACAATAACCCACAAGATTACATAAAAGCGGAATGAAACGAAACCACCTTAAAGACGGAATCAGAAAGAAGGGTGTATTAAAGAAAAGACTGAAAGTTGCATAATTTGTGTCCTTTAAAGCTAAAACAGACCACAAATTCCACCAACTAGCCAACATAGTGGCTTGATTACCTTAATCAAGGTAATGTAATGTGACTAATAATCCCATTTAAGTAAACTATTGATTCACTAATTAAAGCTTTAAGGAATTATTCTCTTGTAGATACTATGCCATACCACTACCACCATCTATGACACAAAAAGTCCCCTTTATCAAGCTAATCTCGGTAATGCTCCCTCAAAGAACTATACTTTCGATTTCCAAATTTCCAATCATCGATTGTTTATAAATAAGTTGCTGAACTAATGGAGGGCTAGTAGAAGTGGCGGAGCTAGGATAAATTTTCCGCTAGGGGGCGAAAAATCCCAACGGAAGCGAACTGGTAATGCCATAAACTAAACATCGAAAAAAGTAGAAAGTTTTAACTAAGACATTCGAAATTCCCAAAGTCCAGCGGGAGCGAGCGTCCTTGCTAGCCCCGCCCCCTAAATCCGCCACTGGATAGTAGGGGCAATCACCCCACTGGACGGTGAAAATTTCAACTTTATGGCATTACTAGTTCGCCTCCAAACTCAAAGGTCCAAGTTCCACTACTAGTACGATAACATCCAAGGGGTTTTAACATTAGCGTATCACTTATATTAGATTTATTAATACTTACTTCGTTCGTCTTAATCATTTGTTTATCTTTGATTAAAATACCGTGATAATAAAGAGTAATAAAAAGTAAATAAATAATTGGGACGGGAAATAATAATTCTAAAGAATAACCAAAGTACCAAACCCCATATGATCAACGTCAACATGCATAATCTCAATTGGGATCGGCTAACATGAATCATTATTTGAAACCGTCGAAACAAGTCATCAACAAGAAAATTAAAAGGAACCCACTTGATTAAAAATCACAAACATCAAAACTAAACCAATTAAAGTACAATTACAAAAAAAAATTCACAAATGGGTATGGTTAAAATTGAGGTAAAAGAAAAGTTACCCTAGAAAGGACATCATCAGCAAGAGCTAAAGAGGTGTCACAGAATTTACAGCGGTAAATTTTGCCATCCAAATCAACCAAAAACACTCTCCCCATTTGTGTGCGTATCTCGATTTTTTAATTACTGCAACCAAAAACGGATATTTGTTATTCATTTATTTATTTATATATAAATGGATAAAAGACCAGAAATATATGTTCACGTGTGATGTGTCCAGTCAACGGTGGAAAAACGTTGTTGACACAACCAAAAAATATCAGTAATTACCTTATGACGGACAGCTTATAACGGATAAAACAAAATATATTGCTAATTATTAGGCACTTTGTTTTTATATTATCTATCTAGTACTTAACAGTTAACCCGTTGTGAGCTTGCGATCGATATGTAAAAAAGTATTATTACAAGGACATTTTACAATAATACAAATTGTAGTGAAGTTTGGATTAGTTTGATAGGTTGATATGCGCTGAAAATTGGGTTTGTCCAATTTAGTTATCCTTGTAATTTTTAGCTTTGGCCCAATAATGTGAATATGTGATACATGAACACATGAACACTTGATATTGTACCTTTAATCTCGTCTCAGTTATTTGTTTAAATTTTTTAATAATATTTTAAATAAAGGTAAATAAAAGTAGAGGATGTAAGAAAATATAGTGCAAAGAATTATTATAGTTACTTCTCTTTAAGAATCACTCGAGCAATCACCCGATTTATCACCTACTTATCCTCGCCACCATTTTTCGATGTCAAAACGTCTTGCTGAAGACGGGTCGGATCTTGCAACGGGTAATTTGTGAGAGGAAATGGGTAGAGGGGACAAGGTGGGCACCCCCATGTGCTCCCCCACTCACATCTTATGGGTATTTTGTGAGAGGAAATGATACCCGTCTTCATTTGTGACGGATATGGTGTGTCTTCAATGAGATTTTGTTTACGCACAAACGGTCCAACTTTCTGTTTTCATCTAAGTTGATTTATTTGATTACAGAAAGAAATCTGGGTGTACCTCAAAGTCTCAAACTAACAGTGTCATTACTAAACTATTATTATTTCCGTTTTTGGTTATTTATTTACCTTTCTATGAGAGATATTTTAATACGGAGTAAAAGGTAAATAAATGGGTAAGCACTGATAAAGTATAAGTTATATTATGTGCAGTTGTGCACTAAATTTTGCCAAAAGAAAAACCAAACTATGATCGGGGTTTAAAGTTAACCTGAACTGAACTTAAAAGCCGGGGGTATTAGGGTAACAGGGTAACAATGCAAATTGCGATATACTCGTAATTTAAAGGTCGGTCCCTACGTGCATGTTAATTATCATGCTTTGTCGCATGGGATGTAGGAACACACGCATATTTCTGCATGTGGATAATACTTAGCTTTGTCCTAACACTACAAGGTGAAATCCAATTAGCTACAGATAATTTAGTAGCAAACCACTTGATTTCGGTAGCTAATTACAAATAGAGACGAAATTTGCGACGGACCGGGTCCGTAGCTAAAAGCCTTGTGGCTAAATTTGGTACGGAATTAGCTACCAAATGTGAAGTAGCTACTTTAGCGACAATAATAGAGACCAAAATCGAAGTAGCTACATTAAAGACCACAAATTGTATAGTAGCTAAACCAGTGACTGACTTAGAGACGAATTTAGTTGTTTCTAAATTAGCGACCAAAGTGTTAGTATCTAAATTAGCTACGACAAAATAAGTGTGGGCCTTATATGCCATGACACCCTAGCTAGGCCCCCCCGCACTCAATGTGAGACTGGCACGTAGGACCACCGCTTGCCGAGCATGCATGTATGTTCATGCATGACCTCTTGTGGAGACATTG
>JAYMSF010000732.1:0-14227 GCA_036897335.1 Silene vulgaris | reverse complement strand
TATGGCCCTGTTGATGTTTTGTTGGTTTTTGTGGTAGATATCGGAAGAAGCATAAACATGTTGACCTGAGGGCGCTGAAGAAATGGTCTCGACAAATTCTAGAAGGTCTTTTGTACCTTCATAGCCATGATCCCCCTGTTATACATAGGGATCTAAAGTGCGATAACATTTTTGTTAATGGCAACCATGGTGAGGTAAAAATTGGTGATCTTGGATTGGCTGCCATTCTTCACCATGCAAATGCAGCTCATAGTGTCATTGGTGAGATATAGTGTGGTTATTTTTGTCAACTGATTTAAGTGCATATTTAAGTGCATGTGTCAACCGCTGTTAGTATCTGGCTTGCAAGCCGTGGGAGCACACAAAAACTTACATGATATGGTTACATATGTGATACTTACATGATATGGTCACAAAAACTTACACGACATGTCACATATGCGTACTCTCATTTCAGGCACACCAGAGTTTATGGCGCCTGAGCTTTATGAAGAGGAATACAACGAGCTTGTTGATATTTATGCTTTTGGCATGTGCCTGATGGAGCTTGTGACATTTGAGTACCCTTATACAGAATGTAGCAATGCTGCTCAGATATATAAGAAAGTGACATCAGTGAGTCGATACTTGACTTTAATTCCTTATGTTACGAGTTCATTAGGCAGTTCACATTATTTTGGGTAATTTTTATGGCATAGAGTTTACTGCTGACGCTCGAAGAGACATATAGTCTCATAATCTGCATCTATATGACTTATCTTATCCTGTGGCATGGAGTGTGGAACAGGATAATGCGTCACCTCCCCTTAATGCGTAGAGGACTAGAGGCAGTGTCATGTGCTTATCATTGTAGTCATGTTTTCCTTGGTACTCAGAGTATGTGTTGGGGAGAAGATATGTCGGGGTTTCATATACTGTGCTACTGTATGAGAGATCGGCAACAAGGATATATGTCTTTGCTTAAAATTCCATTTAGTTACTCAGTTCTATGTTTGCTTATTTGTCGTATATAGTTCTATGTCTGGCTGTTCGCTTGTGTGGTGTGTGCCTATTTCAACTGTTCAGTTTAGTTGGAAACCTCGAGTCCTGTTGATTATTACTGGCACGATGTACTGTTGGGAATACCGATCCTTTAACGGGAGAAAGGTCTCCTTTAACGTCCAATGGATGATATTATATTCCTTTCTATGTCTTATGTACTTGCCATCCGTATTCACTCTCAGTTTGTACCCTTATTTAGTTTTTAGGACTTGTTACAGATCCGCGAGGTGGGCTTACATGACTTGGTAATGGCTCAGTTATGTCAGAGCTTTGAATCATTATGCATGGGAGTGTAGCTTTTTTTTACTGCCCTTACAATATGTGTTACATATTGTTTATCATAGTTTTTCTCAAGGCACTTTTTCATTGCTAGGGAGTAAAGCCTGGATCTTTGGTGAAAGTGACGGATCCTGATGTCAAAACATTTATAGAAAAATGTATTGCTCACTTGCCTGAAAGATTGACTGCCCAAGAACTCCTCCGGGATCCTTTCTTGTCAGATGTTAATCCCGAGAACACTGGCCGCTCCTTACATGTTAATATACAACATCCAGGTATGGCTTTGCTTGTTTTGGTAGACAGCTTTAAGGTCTCACTTGCCTTTATTTTAATCACCTATATATAAACTTGCAGGGGTAACTCAAAATAATTCTAATATTGGTACAAAACAACCGGAAGATTCTCATACTGGACCAACTAGAGACCTTACAGTGCAGGGAGAAAGGAAAGACGTCAACACTATATTTATTAAATTGAGAATAACCGATACTACAGGTTTTCCTTGTTCTTTTGCCATCTCTTATTCATTGTATTTCTGTTGTTAGTCAAAGACTATCTATAAGGTTTTGGATTTTGATGGAAGGAATGATTCAGTAAGGTGGTTGCACTTCTTTTTATTGTGAAGCAGTAAAGAATTCAATGCAATGCTCGATATGCTTTTCATTTTGGGTCATGTACGTGACAACATAACAGCTTCTTTGTGTTAACACAGGAGCAAGTCTGTGTTAACGCGGCAGTTAGTCTGCGTCCCTTCCACCCACATTTTGTGGGAGCTCTTGTGGCATGGAGGTATTCTTTGTGAATCTCGTTAATATCCATTATCAGATGAGTAATTGAAGTTTACTGTGCTTTGTCCAGGTAATTGTCGCAATATTCATTTTCCTTTCGACATTGAAGCAGATACGTCGATTGCAGTTGCTAGTGAAATGGTTCATGAATTGGACCTAACGGATCAAGATATCTCAACCATAGCTGACATGATTGACTCTGAAATTAGAGCTCTAATCCCGGATTGGTCACCCAGGGACTCATCTACCGGTGATTCTGGTTTTGATAGCAACATGTCTGACTGCAAAGAAGAGGCATCTCCGCTTCCTCCCATTGAAAACAAGGAAGATCTCCCTCAGATAACAGTTGTATCTCCCTTTTCAGGCACTAGTTTTTACCCAGATCAATTGCCTTCTGGTCGCAAGTTTTGGTCCGACTCTCCTCGGACTGGAGGCGGATTTTCTCCTGTTAGGTCCCACCCTTTGAGCCCAAATGCTGACACCCAAACATTTCAAAATGTCCATCTACCCCTAAAGCCGGGGAGTAGCACCTTGCATGAAGAATCACATGAAGAAAAAACAAATGAAGATAAAACGGAAATCCCAGAAGGTGATGCTAACAAGAAAGGGGATAGTTCTCCCGAGCGTGTCCAAAATGTTGAGTTTGATAAAGTTGGGAAAATAAGCGGCGATTCTAACATGAATACTGATGAAAGCAGTATAATTGCCAACAAGCTTCAGGAGTTGTTAAATGAGCAACAAAAAGAGATGGATGAGCTGAAGCGAAAGCACGAGTTGGCTGTATTTAATATTATCAAGGAACTTTCTCCTCAAACTCGTCTGAAAGTGTTCGACATATGTCGCAGGAAGATCCCTGACAGCAAATTGCATTCTGAGATAAATGTTTCCTCGTCTGGGTATCCACCAACTTCTGGCTTATCAACAAGAAGAATACTTACTCGTTCAGTTAGTACTATTGATTTTAATATTGGCCCAAGAAACCGTACTCCAACCAGCAACATGGATAATTGGAGGCTGAAGAAGCAATGCAGTTCTGATGGAATTGCTGTTATTTTGGAAGATAATTTAGAATAACAAAACAAGGTCTTCCCTTCGAATCATCTTTTTGCTTGCGAGATTTAGATGTAAGTCTCTCTTTATATGCCTACTTTACCTTTACTTTTTTGCCTGGTTAACTACACTTTCTAGCTGAACATTTGTTGTTGGTATTATTCGGTAAAGTGTGGTATATAAGTCATTCGTGTATATAGGATTAGTTTCTGCTGAATTTAGAATTAGTTTGCGAATCAATCTTGTAGTTTTTGTATATTGTCAGATTTGTTTTTTATAGGCTACAATTTGTGGAGTGAATACAAACTGGAGATGTATTCGATTCTTTTATATACATTATATGCACTGTGTGTTATTAGACTTTTTTTCTCCCTCATTTTGAGTAGATGCTAATCATGCTATTTGGGTTTTTGTTGATTCACATTCACCTGTAATGCGACTTGTGTTTCTGTTTCTATTTCGTGGTATGCATAAGCAAGCTACTAAATATAGTATTCTGAAATTATTACATGTAGTAGCTTGAGTATACATGCGTTTTCTCATGATAAGCTTAGTGTATTCGGTCCTAAGAATCCGGATGTGGGACACTCAAACTAGTTACAAATCATCAACAAATAAATCCGGATCCGATAACGACAAACTGTCGTCTAGGTTGAATCGCGGTCCATTGTCATCCCTAGTCGCAGAGAATTGTTGTTGCTTGTAGTATGCAAATTGCTTGCCATCCTTGCAATTACATAGGTCTACGATTGAGTTGAATTTTTTTAGGCGTCTCCTAGACATAATTTAAGATACGTCACAACTGGTCTAGAAATGGATACCTTGAGTGACCTTTGCTGCTATATTACTTTGTCTGAGCTGAAATTATTGGCACTGCTATTTTGAAAAAGGTCCTATATTTTTAGCCTAAAATGAAATGTTGTTTAGTTCAGTGATATCGGACAGCCGAGTGAGTAGCAAAGTAACAGATATTTGCTGCATGTTGGTGTGCATAGTGAATTAGTGATGTACTCTGCTGTTTTAACTGCAATCGGTGGCATGTCCGATATATGTGAGAAACATAACCACCCTTGTAAGTTGTAAGCCTAGTTGATATCGACACACAATATATGCTTACTGAAGATCGAATGCTTCATGATATTGTGAAGCTTCAGTGTCCTGTCATAATGGCATGTATATAGAGTTGTGAAAAACAGAATTCAGTGACACATTTTGCATACAGTATGTTTAATGTTCTTGATACATAGGGCACGAAAGCTTGCATTTGGCGTATAATTTGAATTAATTGTGTTAGGGCACAGAACAGTCAAAGGGATTGTGTGTTATGACTTGATGCTTTTCAGTTTCGTGCTTACACTGGCGCACTCCCAATTATCCGATCATGCCTGTGATCTGCCCTTTCTTTTACACAGCACTACTCATGGTGATCCGTCAACCTCAGCCTCTCATTCTCGCTCCCATTGCGGCTCCTTACCCAATCATTCGTTTCTAGCTCATTGAATTTGTCAACCCACAGTTGTCGAAAAAAAAAAAAAAAAAGAATTTGTCAACCCAAGTTGGCATCTCCGCTCAAATTCAGCCTGCCCTGTTTAGAACCTAAATGCAAAGATATATGAGCGGAGATTAGGTAGGAATGTAAGATTCAAGTATTCAACCATAATGGGGGAGTTGTTTGTGGGTGGTGTTTGTGACTGTGATTGCAGTTAGTGGTGGGCATAATCAAGTGAACTTGAACCAGAATTAAAAATTCCGGTCCCGTCTCCGGTCCATCAAATTTTAACATTCCGGTTTCCGGTCCGGTTCGGACCGGAATGTCCGGAATTATTGTTATTTTCATTTTTTTCTTAAATTTATATTTTTTTATCCGGTCCAATGGACCGGAATTTGAAAAAGTGGGTATGTATTGAGAGATTCCGGTCCGGTCTTGGACCAGAATTTTTGTTAACCGGTCCGGTCCCGGTCCTTATTTTTTGTCGATTCCGGGTCCGTTCCGTTTTTGGACCGGTGCCGAGCCCTAATTGCAGTAGGGTAAGCAAACCGGGGTGTTACGAGGTCAATTAAGTTGAGTGATTGTGGTACTGTTTTGGAATCGAGAGATTAATAAGAGTTAACACTGTAAAAAATACGCAAGTATTGACCCGGGGCTAATGCAACTACGTTGTACTCCCTCCGTTCCGATTATTTATTTACTTTTGCTTGTGGTTAGTTTGCAAACAAACCATGAATTGTTTCGCACATATTACAATGAATTACATTGGATTATGGTTTTATGAAATTATGCTCTATTTTGAGCTAGTAGGGCATTCGTATTACGTATTCGAATCGGTTATATAACGGATTTGGTAACCCTAGTTTGCTTCTAACAGAAAGATCAAAAAAACGTGGGTGCTCTAGGAAATGTAAAAAAAAAAATGCAAATGAAAATAAGTAGAGCATATGAAACATACTTTCTGGCCAATGAAGGTTGAATTTCTTTCTGGCCAATGATAAAACGCGTGGATGGTACTTAGACTCGATACCACTCACTCAGATATCTTATGTAAGGACTATCTTTTTGTCGACTCTCCTACATGATTTATGTGAGAGGGTACTGATGCCTACAGGTGATCATGGGCTTAACCCGGCCTTGCCTACGGGGAGGTGGTCGAGCTTCCTTACGGTTAACCCAGACAAGTCCTAGATATGTAAAATTAGAAATTTCTCCTCTACCTACCTAGTTACTTACAAGATAATGATACAGCGCGGTGACGCCCAATTTCGGCCTCGCCTCTCAAATTCACCCCTTATTATTGGGGTCCCCACTTATTACATGTGATCTGATAAGTGGGGGACCCCAATAAAAAGAGGTTTATGTGGTGGTGTCGAGATTGGACGCCACCGGGTGACGCTAACTCATTTTCTTCATGGGTTATATTATTCACTTCTACCGGTAACACCATCTCATTTTCCACTGTCCAAAATCCATCCCGAAAAAATTCAAGAAAAATAAATATTTTTTTAAAAAAAAAAGGAGTAAAATACAAGTAGTCTCTAGGGTTGTGTGAGGCCCATATCCACAATTCATCTCAAATGGTATGACAAAAACCAAAGGATAGAAGCACCGCACATCATCTAAATTGAGAGGCCCTTCTTTCTCTTCCTCAAATCCCCTCCACCCTCATACTTAATCCAACTAGATAACATTTCTCCCCTTCACTCCCTTCACTCTATCCTCATCATCTCCCCCCCAAAACCCTTCTTCCTTCTCAATCCCCTCCTCTCCTCTCCTCTCCTCCCAAAATGGCTGCCTCTTCTACTTCTAAACTACTAACAACACTCACTTACTCCGCTCAACCACCACAATTCCACTCCTCTTCCCAAACTACCCTTCATTGCCTCTCTTTCCACCCTACCCCTCCCTCAACCCTAACCCTAACCTCCTCCTTCACCCCCTCCTTCTCCTCCCCTTCCTTCTCTTCCCCCTCCACCACCCCAACCCCCACGCGCCGTCGCACTTCCTTCACTGTACGCGCCGCACGTGGCAAATTCGAGCGTAAAAAACCCCATGTCAACATCGGCACAATCGGCCACGTCGACCACGGTAAAACCACCCTCACCGCCGCCTTAACCATGGCTCTTGCTTCCATGGGCAACTCCGCCCCGAAAAAATACGACGAAATCGACGCCGCCCCGGAGGAACGCGCCCGTGGTATCACCATCAACACCGCCACCGTTGAATACGAGACGGAAAACCGCCATTACGCTCACGTTGACTGCCCCGGACACGCTGACTACGTCAAAAACATGATTACCGGCGCCGCCCAGATGGACGGCGCTATTCTCGTCTGTTCCGGGGCAGACGGGCCAATGCCGCAAACAAAAGAACACATCTTGCTCGCCAAACAAGTCGGCGTGCCGAGTATGTGCGTGTTTTTGAATAAACAAGACCAGGTCGACGACGAGGAGCTTTTACAGCTTGTTGAGTTGGAGGTACGTGAGCTTTTGAGCGCATATGATTTCCCTGGTGATGAAATTCCTATTATTTCCGGGAGCGCGCTGTTGGCGCTCGAGGAATTGATGAAAAACCCGTCAATTAAGCGAGGTGATAGTATTTGGGTTGACAAGATTTATCAATTAATGGATGCTGTTGATGAATATATCCCAATTCCGCAAAGACAGACTGAATTACCCTTTTTGTTAGCTGTGGAGGATGTTTTTTCGATTACTGGTAGAGGGACGGTTGCGACCGGGAGGGTTGAGCGTGGGACGGTGAGGACCGGTGAGACAGTTGATATTGTTGGAATGAGGGAGACTAGGAATGTGACTGTGACTGGTGTCGAAATGTTTCAGAAGATTTTGGATGAAGCGTTAGCTGGGGATAATGTTGGGTTGTTGTTGAGAGGTGTGCAGAAGATGGATATTCAGAGAGGGATGGTGTTAGCTAAGCCAGGGTCAATTACGCCTCATACTAAGTACGAGGCGATTGTTTATGTGTTGAAGAAGGAAGAAGGAGGGAGGCATTCGCCGTTTTTTGCTGGGTATAGGCCACAGTTTTATATGAGGACTACTGATGTTACTGGGAAAGTGACTAAGATTATGAATGATAAAGATGAGGAGTCGAAAATGGTTATGCCTGGTGATAGGGTGAAGATGGAGGTTGAGCTTATTGCGCCTGTTGCTTGTGAGCAAGGGATGAGGTTTGCTATTAGGGAAGGTGGTAAGACTGTTGGTGCTGGTGTTATCCAAAAGATTATCGAGTAGGCGAAGAGGAAGAGGAAGATATGTTATGTAGTGGTGATGGTGGTTTATCGGTCTGTTTTGGTGCTAAGCTGTAAAATTTCTTGTCTTTTCACCTTTTTTTGTTATTATTTTGGGAGTAGAAAGTTGAACATTTGAGATAATTGTCGTAATTGTGTTAATTTTATGGAGGTTTTACACGATTGCTTGGCTGATTTATGCTTATTTGTATTAACTGTTCATGATGTTGTTACTTGCTAGCTGCTATGGAATAATCGTTTTACTTGAATTGTACTGTCGATTGTTTGTTACGACTCAATGTTGCGCTGGTGACTGGCTGTTCTTGGTTAGACCGCGAGAAGTATGATATACTACAGTGAGTATGGATCACTGAACTTTAGCTTAGAAGTAGCATGTATGGCTATTGTGCTACTTCCTTCTCATTAGAACTGCCATGGTTTGCGCTTTTGAGCGCTATGAATTCTAGTTTATACTGTGCATACCAGTTCTCTCAGGCTGCATTATGTCCTGGCTAATTTTTTTTTCTATATGTTGGTCCAAATGTCCAATTGGTTACTGCATCAGCTGCTCCTATTATGTAAGTGTATGAGCTTAGTTTGGCCATGGTTGTATTTGCCTTCATTGAGTCGCATATTGATAGCTTTGTGTCGAATCACTGTTATCTTTGTGACACTGTTATCTTTGTGACTGCCTAGTGCCTTCTCTGAAGTTTTTATTGTAGTACTCTGTATATGTAAGCTCCAAGTGTCCTAGGCCTATGTTGCTTTGGCTGTGTGTCTCGTGTCTGATATTCAGACCTGATGACTCGACACTCTTACGTTTCACCTTAGTTCAAAAAACAACAAACTTTTACACAAGTCTGACAGTCCACAGTCCTCAGTCCACACCTTATCCCATCCGACTCTTGCATCCAAATCATAGTAACAGAGCACTAAGCCATCTCTGTACTCAGTAGCTACTGTAGCTAGGCTATGTATGTGTTTTCTTTCTCCTTGGACAAGGGGAGAGCTCCAATTGCCGAGTGACGCTTGTGAAGATTTTCAAACTTAGCAAGTTTATTTAGATCTTTCATACAATTGGTTGTGTTCTGCCTTTCTATAAAGTTTGCTTAGTATCTTTGCTGCTTCTTCGAGCTTTTATGTTGGAGGCTATGTGACTCAGACCCAGTCAAATAGTAACACTATCTGAAACTGGTCAGTGTACTAGGCTATTTCATGAAATTCCTTGTGTTTTTGGCGTCAAATGAAATTATCTGGCATGCGGGATTATCTTAAAGTTACGACTTACAAGTAACATAGGTTGCTGGTTTAGCCCGTAATCCTTTTTCTTGGATGTCTTGTGAATTAATTGGCTTATGGTCGAATAATGCTATGCCGGTGATCCTGTTGTCAAACTCCTTTTTAGTCGAACTATTTTCTGTAGCATTCCTTGTTTCTAAAACAGGCTATTCCTAGGGTGGTTCTACCAGTTATCATCTTAGATTTACTGTTGTGTTTAGGGTTTTCTTCTAAAATCTTGCTGTCCGATAAAAAAGTCAGTGAGACGATGCCACCGAATAACTGAATTGTAGCTGAACTCGTCTGTTCAGGTCTTTTATCTGGTTGCAGTACACTGAATTTAAGATTTGAGTTTAGACCTGTCAAACAGGTTTTTGGGTCAGTACGAGTCCAACTAGTTTGGGTTTGGGTAATTTTGGGTATGGTTGCATTCGGGCATGGTCGGGCTGTTTTGGTGCGGTCATTTCGGTCTGTGGTGTGTTTTTATCAGGGTATTTAGGAGTAAAGGTCAACTCGGGGACATCAAAATACTGCTTTGATTGGGTCAGTTAATGTATCAGGTTCCATTTGGGAACGGGTTGGTTGTTCACTTTGGCAAATTCTACTTAAGTGTAAGGCTGTAAGCATGGGCTGTATCAAAAGCTAGCCGCGCTACTGATCGTTTTCCATGTGTGATCGTTAACGTGTTGCTTTTCTAGATCTGATATGTATGGATTTTTCTCCACAAAATTCGGTGTTCATAAATGGGAAAACCAGATCAGACTTCAAAGCTAGCAAGCAACAACTTTCTTAGCTTTATCAGGTGTTGTACACTTGCACTTCCTGATGCACACTGTTTTAACTGAAACAAACATTGGTATAGAACATATTGCCATGGCCTGCTACCAGAGGTATGGACGGTCGTAATATGGCTTTTGAGTTTATGCTCCTTCCATTAGTGGGTGATATCGAGTTTTAGAACCATCATAGACGCACTAATGATAAGTTAATATAACGATTTTTCCAGTCTTCCATTATGTTACTCGTAATGTAAAATCGTATACGAGGACGGTGATACTGAGGTGGATACCTTCGGGCAATGCCGCCTTATACTAGTCCCGTGTCTTCGCTCGCGCCGAGGAACCAAAATTAAGGCCATGGTTGTTACTCACAGTAGTAAGCTGTTCATGTGACTGTATAATGCATTCAGTTCAAAACTGCAAATGCTGAACATAAAGATAATTAGCAAAACTCGGTTTGAGCTTCGATCAGTGCGCGGTTTTAACAAAGCCAACAGTAAACAACAGTGAGGCAGTCGTAACTCGTAACCAAGTTTTTGCACAAGGCCATGTACGTTAAGTTTGGCTTAACTCGTGATTAAACATCAACGTTGCTTGTTTTCCTCGCCAGCACGAGTACAAAGCCTGATCAGTTCTCATTAAGATCGCAATTGAATATTTGAATTCATGCATTAATAATTCAGAGTACTGGTACTGGTACTGGTACTGGTATTAGAAGGGCTACAGTGCTATTGTTCTACATGAATTATATTTGCTGCTAATCACCATAGATATACTATACATTGATCTAGCGACATCTCGAACCACATTATCCTGGTCTTCGGCGAAATGTGGGAGAGTTGGTATCATAAGATGGTTGAAAAAATCAAGTGCTTGCAAAATTCAGCTCTCTGTTTCATCTCTTCAGAATCTTCTTTCACTTCGATTTCATTTAGCATTGGCTTGGAGCTGCTACATCCAAACAAACAATTCCGTTAGCATTTGCAGCACGGTTGAAACAATGTTATAGACATGTAATCGACAATGTAGGCATGCAAAGCAGTCAACATCTACAGTTAGTTACGGCAGAATTTATCAGCAATCTGAGCTGAAATAGAAATGTAAATCCCGGCTACCCAACTGAGTAAAGGATGAGAGCGTCAAAATGACCAGAAGTGTAGCCACCCGGCTCAACCAGAACAAACTCGATAATAATGCAGTAGGAACGAATTCTATAGATGTCAGCATCATCTGAGAAAGGTTATGCATAGGTCCAATTTGAGTCTACGGCCTTGAGTAGTGACATCGGCATCCTAACGAGTGAAGTTTATAAGGTAAAACAATCTGGAAAGTACCTTTCTGTTTCTGGGGTGAATGAGACATCCTCGACTGAAACCGAGTTTTGTGATTGGTTCTCCTTACTCTCTGTGTACGGTGCGCTGAACAAAAAAGGGGAGAGAAGTGGATCGGGTGCCAATGCATTTGAATTGTCCATGCCATTCTTTGCACTTAGGCCACCAAGCGTGTTTCTTCCAGCATAGAAATTCCAGAATCCGGACTTTTGAGACCTTTTCTGCATTTCAGAACCAATAGATTATGTTAAGAAATATACCGCAGATGAGAAGGGAAAAGACAGCGACATGGGAGCTGACTTGATCATGGTGGAACACTGGAACCTAAATACCAAACAACTACTCGTATAGTTCATACCTTGATAGAATTTGAATGATGCACTTTGAAATGCCCTGCTACATCCTTGCCTAGATTCAGTGCACAAACTGGACAAACCTGATTTCGCGCATATAATCAGCATGAAGATTTAAATAAGTACCAACAAATGAAATACGCGCCAAAAAAAGGGAAAGAGCCAAGGAAGGTGTATCTTAAAAAAAAGACTAAATTTGCAGAACATAACAAGAACAACAATGACATCATCCCAGAGGCGAGGGATCCCGCAAATGTCAGGGTATGGGGAGCAGATGTTCTTATCTTTACTCATAATAGGATGTCTGTCCCCCGACAAACCATGTTGAAAACTGCGTCCAAATTTGCACTAATGACGGCTATAAACTGAATCCTCCGGCACATGATGTACATACATAGTATATATACCAATAGAAGACAGTGAACCTTCATGTACAATGAGCAACAAAACAACTAGATGAATTGGATTGCTGTATTCAGTACAGCTTCAGCAAGAACGCGTCACATCCAAAACAGAATTTAACCGCAACATCAGGCTGCAAAATCGGGCTTCAATACTATAAGCAACAGAGAAAAAGAAGCGTAACATACTGCATTCTTGACATCAAAGCAATGCTCTTCCTGCAAGTGATCACAAAGTAGAGAAAGATCGGTATCCGTATAGCAAAATGGACATGTGAAATAAGTCCTTGCATCATCTCTTACTTCTGAATTATCCAACACCGGATTTCCTGTCAATAAAATATGAATTCGAGATTCAGAAAACCAGTTTCAGCACTGAGACTTAACATCTACTCAGAAAACCAACAAAATTCCTGTCTTTTTAATATAATTTCACACTAATCATCCTCGGCTACTTTAAGCTTACGCAATGATCGATACAGTATAAGTTTTGTTCTTGTCAGTCAATAGTTTACGTTTGCTTTATTTCCGTCTCACAAATTAAAGTAAATCTAAACTCTTGAACAGAATAGAATAACCAAGTAAAGGCAAACAGCATCCACACAAGCATAATCCATAAATATAAAGTTGAGTAGATGAAGATAATGACTTGTCAGATCATCAAACAGAAGCTTATAAGTCATAACCATTGAAATTAATCACTATCAGGATAATTTATCGAACAAAAGTCGTAAAACCCATGAATAATTCACTAATAATAACCAATTTAGCAACTTTTTAGCCAAAAATTACTTTCTTAATCATTAAGACAGTAATAAAAACTGAAGATAATGACTAATCAGAACATCAAACAGAAGCACATAACCATTGAAATTAATCTTTTAACAAAATTTTCCAAAAAATGTTCTAAAACCCATGAATAATTCACTAATACTAAACTCAAGTTATCAACTTTTAGTTAGACAGAAACTAGTGTCTCCGTTCAAGCGAATTCCATACGTTTGATTAAAATACGTCTCACATATATTGAACAAATGTATCGATAATAAAAAAAGAAGTAACCTGAAGTGGGATGAGCTGAGAAGTGATTAGAAGAGTGAACTCTTGATGCCCACATATCATCCATCACTGCTTTACAGTCTAACACCCACTTCACCTATAAAATGCAACACCATTACAAACATAATTAATAAAATAATTAACCCCAAAAAAAGTTGATTAAAAACAAACAAATAAACACAAAAGAAAGAACTTAAGTACCTAAATTTTGATTTTTTATTTTGTTGAGTATGATGCAAAAATGTCTTTTTCTGAACTTTTTACAAGTTCTTCTGCAGTTCTGAGTCACTCACTACTTTTCTACACATTTTATATAGCTCATGTAGTCATGTAACAGTGGTCTGCAACCGTCGTATGGTATAACCGATAAAAGGTGATTATTTTACGATAACTCGTGACTATATACGGAGCATGTTAAAAGGTTACAATTTTTAAAAAGTATTCCGTAATTTCTTTATTAATTATACGAGGTAATACAGTAATAATAAAAAATGATCACTTTTTAACATAACTTATCGTTTTTTTTATCGTAAAATAGTCATATCTATACATTTGTGGTAGCTAATGTAGGATTGTGGGTTAACGGTGGAAAGTTGCAAGGAAATAGGACAAAGTTTGTATGGATAATTGACACGTGGAAATGGTAATTAAATATTGCGGGAAAATTAATAAGTGAAAAATTGTGATGATATAAATATGAGGTCATGGTCTTTGCTTGTTGCAGGCACCCAATCAGAACTCAATCTGACTTAAGTCCATGTCACTCACTCAGCCAGTCAGCTTTTCTCACGTTTCATCAACTTCTACATATTCGTAAAATAATTGTCGAGCAAGACCGTCATACAATCAGAACTGAAATTGTGACGAATATATCTATCATAAGAGAGACTTGTTGAAATGTCGCACGATTATTTTACTTATAATAATACTCAATTAGTAATAGCAAAAAATAAGTTTTTAATTACAAAGTAATAAAAAGAGGACTTTTAGAGTTCTGATCCCTTTAACTAGTTTTGTGACCCGTGAAGAATCACGGGTGTCATTTAAAATTATGTTTTCAAGACAGTTTTTTTTTCTATTGTACATCATTTTACATCAATTTATGCTAGTGACTTAGTGAGTACCGGGTGAT
>JAYMSF010000731.1:0-14234 GCA_036897335.1 Silene vulgaris | reverse complement strand
TTTTTGAAAGTAATCTCAAAAGAGATTATATTATATTAAAGCCATCACTCGTAATCCATGGTTCGAGTTATTCTTTTTTTTTAGACAAGGGTAGATCGGGTTATCAAAGGTATCGAAAGTATACAAGTATACAACATATACTCGGGTTGGATTGAAAAGGTGGAGTTTATTCTAATTGTGGACAGAGTTAGATCCTCTATTTAATTGTGGATCGGGGTATTATCATTGATCAGGTTACTTCGTGTTGCACAATTTTGTCGTTCTAAACTAAAGTATGTATCTATCAACATTATATTTTTTTTTTTAGGGAAAAAATCGATTCATTAATAAAAAGTCATAGGGCATCTACAACAGACGTGAAAAACGACGAAATACAATATCGTTGAAATCAAAGAAAAACCATCTTTCACGAAACAAAAATCTCTAATTAAATGTAAGACGCTTCTGCATGCCCTCTATAACACCAATGTTTCTTCACACAGCCTTTCGCGAGGGGATCTTCAGATTTGTTAGAGTTTTGAGAATGATGAGTTTTTTCTGATCTAACCTCTTGTATCCGACGCACCGACATCAGCTGCAACACCATAAGTGAAACAAGGAAAGCAGTGATCTTCCGCTTAGATCTACGACTCCCATATTGGAAGATAAAGCTCGCAAAATGTGGGAGCAAACCCACCATAAACGGGGACAAAACTTTTCAATAGGGAGAGGACAAAACAAGCATACAGAAAACTAAGCCTAAAACGAAGGACAAGAAAGAAAAGAAAACGGAAAAGACAAAAATAAATAAACATGAAACGAAGAAATCGCCACCGCCGATCCAACCGTCCCTACCAATAAACCCAACGACTAACCCTCTCATTCAACTCTCAACCACCAATAAAGAACCAAATAAAGAGAAGCCCACAAAAAATCGAAAAAAGAAGAAACAAGTAGGCTAAAAATGATTTAACACGAACATTATTGATGGTTTAGAGATGAATCGCCGAAGATCGGCTACGGGAAGGCCCAATCACCGCATTAGAATTGGTCCATTAGGCCGACGTCATTACTAGATTGAGGAAGATACTTAACTTCAATATTTACCTTATTTGTGATTTCTAGTAAGTCTTCTTTAAGACAGTCTTAACTCAAGACGAGAAAATGTCAACTTTTTATAATTATATACTCCGTAATAAACTTCAAAGTTTTGATGAGTCCTAAGAATAAACTAGAAACTGTGAAAACCTTAAATTGGATCTTCGTAATACATCAGTATATCTATATTTGCGCCCACTATTCTCTATCACCATAACCGGGTAAGCTTACACTCCATTGTTCATAACACAGACCATCTCCAGCCATAAACTCGTAACCACCATTTAAACAATTCAATTATCAAGTGATTTACAATTCCACAATCCTCAAATATAATTCAATTTACAAAACGAGTCCGTTCTACAAATCCAATCTACACCAATAACCAATTACGCGATTGTTATACTCCCTCCATTCCAGTCAATGGTATAGTCTTACTTTATTTTTCCCTAACAAAATAAAGTAAGTGTAAACTATTCACTTATAGATGGAGTAAATGACATGAAGTGAGGTTAATTGGAAACGAGATCTAGATCGCTAAAGTCTAAACCTAAATAACTACACGGCTACACTACACCAAGTCACCACTCACCAACCACCATGTTCCTCGAAAGGCCATTAGACAGCCACGCCTTAACACAAACTTTGCATTCGTAGTCTCGTTTATGTTCCCACATTTCCTAGTCCTTTTTCTCCTTCCTCATTATAAAGTCCCCTCATTTTGTCTGTTAAATTCCTCCCACTTTTTTGGCGCTCATTTTTCTCACTTACAAGTTACACCGACATAATAACTAACCAACCAACCTCTCAATTCTTCTTCACTTTTTTCCCATTAAAAATGGTGCAACCAAATATAGAGATCAGCGGCCTCAAATTCACGTACCCAGGAATCGACGGCCACCCACCTCCGGGATCCACTCCTCTCATTCAAGATTTCTCCGCCACCCTCAATGCCGGTGATCGATGCCTTCTTGTCGGCTCCAATGGCGCTGGTGAGGGCCCCAATTCCGTTTTAGTTTTTGGTTCTAATGTTTTTCAAGATCTCCTCTTTGGGTCTTACCCGAATTCTCGTATGAGACCGTCTTATAGTAATGTTAATTGCATTTTGTATTTGTTTGAATTAGGGAAGACGACGATATTGAAGATATTGGGAGGGAAGCATATGGTGGAGCCACAAATGGTTCGGGTTTTGGGGCGATCCGCTTTTCATGATACTGCCTTGACTTCTTCTGGTGACCTCTGCTATCTTGGTGGAGAGGTTCATTTCCATTTTTAATTAATCTATTTTTTAATTGGTTTTAAACAAGTAATTGTACTATTGTTTGGTATGAGTAGCCCAATTTACAATGGCAAATGCATACGGGTTTTGAACCCGGGCCTTAGGTGCTCATCCCAAACAATTTAAGTTAATGATGAGTGCTTGTTGTAATACTGCCTCGCGATCAAGGCTAGAAGGTCTCGTACAGTGGTTAAGTAGTAAGTACTCATATAGATCGCCATTGTCGATGGTAAAATGGTCGCGTTCATGGAATTGATCACTAGCTATGCTTGTTAGTCCGTAATAGTTAACTCTATGAGCATTGTGGTTTACATCAAGCATAAGATGGTCTTACTCTTACAAAAGTGTGTGCGATTTTGAGATGAAAATGTTGTTTTCAAACAGACTGTATTCTCTTACATGGCTTGATTCTCTGCTGTTAAAGCTTTAGAGTAGACAGGATTGTTCGCAAATACTGTTATGTTTTAGATGAATGTTTATCAGAAATGATTATGTGTGTTATTGTTCTTAGACTGAATCAAGTGAACACACATCTGTGATTCAAGTCATATGTTAATCCACATTAGTGATGTTTATTGGTGCAGTGGAAGCGAGATGTTGCTTTTGCTGGATTTGAAGTTTCTATACAGATGAATATTTCTGCTGAGAAGATGATATTTGGAGTAGAAGGTGTAGATCCTGCCAGAAGAGCGGAACTAATCAAGGTATGTATGTTGCAGCATGATTTTCTACTGCTGAGTGCTGATGCATACCAATTTGTTCTTACTAGCAGTAATCATGGCTGAGGTTTTGCTGAAATTAGTAGTCAAATATGAATATATTTCTTAGTTTTGGTGGTGTAGAACCACACGTAAGATCAAATCGTCAAGAAAACATATGAAATGTTGTAACTAAGACAAGCTAACCTCCTCAACAAAGCTAGCATCGAAAAATTCCTTTACTGTTGAGTGACAACAATCCACACTTTCTCCTTGTTTTAGGTCTAGATTTTGATGCATATGGGATTTGAACCCAAATCGTAAGCACCACAGTCCACAGTAGGCCTATATAATCGACAAATTTGATCACTCTCAACTCTCATATGGTAGGAAAGGCTGCATTGGTTGCAATCAGTGAGCATATCATAAACAATTTTACTGATAAGAGGGTGATGACATGGGAAGTGAAGAGTTTTATCCCATTTTATGATGCTTTCATGTAGGCATCGAGAATGCATCAAGTGGCACAAGCATATCCGCTAATCCGCGTCTAGCAAATGTACAAGCCTGTCAGTTATATTTCGTCTTGTGGTAGTACTTGGTTTAAAGGGTGGAAGTGAATTTTGGTGATTAGATGAAGATAAAAATGAAGTAGAGAACATGTTCTCTGGAAGCATGTCTGTTGTTCTAAGTTCCTATCTACCAAACTATCTTTTTTATAAGTATTAGAAAAAAGGTTGTATATAAAGAAAGGAAAATGAAATTAACTATTAAATCTTCAAATAGGTACTCGACATCGATCTGTCTTGGAGAATGCATAAGGTATCTGATGGTCAGAGAAGAAGAGTCCAAATATGTATGGGTCTTCTGAAGCCATTCAAGGTATTTCTTGTGTGTTTTGGTTTCAGCTCCTTTGTTCATGGCCGCTTGTATTATATGTCGTCGAACTCAATTTTACTATTTTATAGGTTCTTCTACTTGACGAAATTACTGTTGATCTTGACGTACTGGCAAGGGCCGACCTCCTTAGCTTTCTCAAGAAGGAATGTGATGAGAGGCATGCTACAATCATCTACGCAACACATATATTTGACGGACTTGAGAGCTGGCCGACACATATTGTGAGTTTAATTTTACCTTTTGCTGTTTATTAGATCTCGTTAAGAACATGTTATATTCAGCTGGTTTTTTCTCTTCCGTTAACTGAAGCAGATTCTGTTTCCTTTAGGTGTATGTGGCTCAGGGCAAGTTACAGCTATGTATGCCTATGGATAAAGTTAAAGAGCTGAGCAAGCTGTCACTCATGGTAAGTTCCTTGTTATCAATGTGCTCTATTTTGGTGCATCTCATATGAGTCAGATCAACTCGCTAAAATGTATACGCTTCTTACTTTGTCAAGTAGCAAACCGTTGTAGCATTCATTTATTATGAGTCATTCGCAACCACAGGGATCATAAATTGCCCTTGAAGGCACTGTGGTAATGAGCGTCTTTCTGTAGGAGTCGTAATGGCAAGAGCACTCTTTTAGTTAAGCTCTTAATTGCTGTTTTCTTTTATTTGATGGAAAGTAAGCCATATGGCGGTTTTGATCTTAGGTCACCAGGGTCGACACTTAATAGCTTTACTGGTTAACATGTAAAAACATAACCCAAGTGCCTTAAGACTTGTAAATAGTGGAGTAAAGGGGAATCGGATGCACGCAGCCTTACTAGTTTGTTAACAAGGTTGGAAAACTTTGCGGGCTAAAGTAGTTCTCAATATGTTAGTACTGCATTCTCTCTTTTAACTCAAAATCAGCTAGCTATTGGGGAATGATAACCCAGAAGATCTTGAAGTGACAGTTTTTGGGGGGTTTTGTTGACAGAGAACTGTCGAGAGTTGGTTAAGGAAAGAACAAGACGAAGAAAGGAAACGAAGGAAAGAAAGAAAAGCAAAAGGGCTACCAGAATTTGAGAAGAAAATTGATGGGAGCCGAGTGATAGGAGACCCTGCTCATGTTGCAGCTCGTGTTATTAACAATGGATGGGCTGCAGGAAGGCTTCGTTCCACTGTTGCTGGCGAAGAAAACTTCACTTTGAGTTCAAACCGCGTTCTAAGATGATAACTTTTACTTACATTCAACTTCCATGTATGAGACTTCGAGATGCCATTATTATTTTTAGAAGCCGATGTTCATGCCTTCTGCAAGAATAATCGTTCCAGAATTACACATTACAAATTTAGACATTTGTGTTATCTCAAATCTCAATTATATAATGCATAAATCTATTATGTTTATCTGTAATGTTTTTACTATTCATAAATGGCAATTAGATTTCACGTGTGTACATCTCTGCAATTCTACAGTGGGGGGACAAGAAACATAGTTTAAGACATCATCCTTTGACTGAGAATTCGAGGCTAAAAGAACATTATGACAACATAAACCGAAAGCTAGGCTTAGTATTGGATATGTGAGGCAGTGTTAATTGTATTTACGCTATGACGCCCCTTGGATGAGAACTGGCACAGCAAATACACATCACAAGAAGGTAAACTATTGAAACTATAACGAGGCTCTACTCTCGATAACAATTCAATTCAAAGTGTTATCGATAATTCAGTTCTTAACCCTCTTGCGCATGGCCTTTAAGGGACACCTCTGGCTGAATCCTGATCAGGTGGTTTCGTGGAAGTGTGTTCAAAGAACCCCAAGTCACAACGATCAAAACAACAAAAGTCTCGATGACAAAATAATCGAATTTAATATTCGACAAAAACCTAGATTATAAAATAATAGGAATTACTATTTTTGTACTGAAATAGTGAAATCTCAACCCGAACATTGATCAAAAGAATGTGACCGTCAATAGTACTCGTATTATAAACATGTCACGCACTACTGCTTACATTTCAGAATTATATTAAGAATCTACGAAGTATTGATGCACAATAAAAATAGCTAGATAAGCATTTAACTACACAACTTGGTTTCATTATAGAACATAAAACAAAAGGCCTCTATTTCAATAGCAGCTCTCACTTCAACCCTGGTCCTAAGCCGAACCTGTCATCTAAGACTGCAAAAACATGGGACAATATTTAAATAATGCACGGTTGAAATATAATCACAAATTAACCTCAAAGGTAGGGACTCGTGTTCTCCTAAGCAATTGTACGGGGCAGTCTCGTGATAATCTTACCATGAGACTGTCTCATAAGATATTTTGTGTTTCGTATAATAAATAGACCTATGTTAGAATTCATAAAATATTTTGTGTTTCATACAATTGACCTATCTAAATGACATACCTTGCTTGCAATATTGTTGGAGAGCCAGTCCAGACCCTCATAAAGACCCTCACCAGATGTGGCACATGTGCTTTGGATATACCTGCCGTAACAAAGAACTGGCCTCAGTACATTTCACCATTTAATATTCCATGAGAAAAATTATGAAGTATTAATTGTGGACATAAAAGAGGGTTATCGGCATATAGCCGAGGAAAATAACTATTGGCAATATGCAGGGAGTCTAGCATGATCGAACCATTCCTTGTGTGTTCAACTTTCAATATGATTAATATGTTGAACATGCATGTGAGACCCACTTGTGCAAGTTTCTGGCAGGTCAACTTACCAATGACGCTGACGAAGGGAATGAAGACCAAGCTTGTCCGTAATCTCTGCAGCAGTCATCGCATTTGGAAGATCTTGCTTGTTGGCAAAAACAAGGAGAACGGCATCCCTCAGCTCGTCCTAAAAACGAACATATAGTGTAAGCACCACAAATATGAAATTATTGACACACTTTAGAGCTGTTCTAAATAAAAACCCCTATTTTTGACTTCCGTGCAAGCTTACCTCATTCAGCATCCTGTGCAGCTCATCCCTTGCTTCAACAGCTCGATCGCGATCATTACTATCCACCACAAAGATCAGTCCTTGGGTGTTCTGGAAGTAATGCCTCCACAAAGGACGAATCTGATCACATGTAAAATAATTAGAATAAATACAAAAAGAAGCAATGTATATGCATATATCTAAATGTAAGTTAAATCATGAATTCCACATTTGCATAGGCATGCAAGGAAATTCACAAACAAACTCAGGTCAATTTAGCTTATGATGACGTAGAGTGCAGATTCAAGGATAAGCAATCAGCACTGGACCATATATAAGCATTGAAGAATTATAATCAAATCTCTCCAAACCATAAGATATAGATAACAATAACAATACATGCCATGGGATGATTCTTTCATCACAAATTTAAGGAGATAAAATCATAAAAGTTGTAAGCTTAAATCATGGAAGTAACCATATGTCTGCCACAGCATGGATAGCCTTCCCTTAACATTACTAAAGAGAAAACTGAAAGACGAGGTGGCACAAGTTCATGTAGCTTATGATTATGTTAAGAGCTGATGGAAAAATGGGTAATCAGCACAGGACCGTCAATAAGCACAAGGTTCAAGAATAGCAACGAGAACGATGAGATAGTAAATGCCTGAGGGTTCTAAAGTGTTGCCATGTAAAATGATGTAATGTAAAATCATAAAAACAAAAAACAAAAAAAAAAAAAAAAACAAAAAAAAGAGAGAATAGCTAAACATGATATGCATGAACACAATCTACCTTGATAAGACAGAAAAAAACTGGGGGATAACTTATAATTATCATAGGACCCCGTTTATTTCAAGTTTAAACACAATCCAAAAATCGTTAATGTCTATATAGCAGAAAGAAAACTCCCATGCATTCCAAAAATAAATGATATATGCAAGAATGCAACACATACCAGGTGACTAAGAACGACAGAAAACATCAAATAACATATAATTACCTTGTCTTGACCCCCAACATCCCAGACGGTGAAACTGATGTTTTTGTATTCCACAGTCTCGACATTGAATCCTATACAAAAAGCAAAAGATAATTAAATTTTCGAAACAGCTGACCATTTTCCAAATGCAAAAACTGACTTAATTTGTTCATGTTATTAAGTTAACCTCAGACACTGCATTACTATAAATTATGCATACAGGAAACAGCAGCCAATGAAAATTCCTATTTAGTTAACCGTCAAAAGATAGCAACAATAAGCACTTTGACAAGAGAAGGTATCAAGAGGTGGAAACGGGGAATAGCTCAGATACTTTATGATTTTATGAATTATGACGTGATGACCATTTTCCCCAGCTATCTATCTACCCATTTATATTGTCCTCAATTTGCATCACCCTCCTAGACGAACTCCCCCTCCATTAAAACAAGAAAAGAACAACAAAGTGGAAATGAGCAACCTAATTCGTCATCCCAATTATAATCTACGACATACAATAACCATTTCTGCCTTAATCAACCAAAATAAAACGATTCAATCTATGTGCTATGTGTGGGTGCAAAAGTTCATAGATTTAAATAGATTTAAAAGGAACTTGGTTCTATGCCACATATTCACTAAATTAATTAAATCAACATTGGTCAAAATGGTAAAGATCTAATGGCAGAGAGATTCATACCAATGGTGGGAATGGTGGTGACGATCTCACCAAGCTTGAGCTTATACAAAATGGTGGTCTTACCAGCTGCATCGAGACCTACCATCAAAATTCGCATCTCTTTCTTCGCAAATAATCTGCTGAACAACTTAGTGAATGATAGCCCCATCGTTTCCTACAAATCTGTCAATCAAACCTTATTAGATTACTTGATCCAATCAAAATCGCCGAATTATGAAACTCTAATCGAGCAAAATTATAGCATTTCTAGGGTTTGCAATCATACATCAATCCGAAACAAATTACCGATCCAATTTTAAAAAAAACGACTCAGAAACGATAGAAATCGCCGAAATAAACAGAATTATAGCATTTCTTGGATTTGCGATTTCACATCAATCCGAAACATATTACCGATTCGATTAAATAGAAATCGCCGGATTACGAAACCCTAATTAAACAAAACTAATAGCAATTCTAAGATTTGCGATTGCAAACATATCCAAAAGATATTACCAATGCAATCAAAACTAAAACAACATAAAAACGATAAAAATGACGGAATTACGAAACCCTAAATCAACAAAATTATAGCATTTGTTAGATTTGTGATCATAGATCAATACGAGAACTTTTACCGAATCAAAAAAGGTATAGATGTAATTATATGAGATCTGATGATTACGATGATGAAAAGTATGAATGTATGATGATGATTACGATGATGAAATGCGAAAATTTGTAGAGAGAGAAAGAGAGCTTACATAAAGGAGAAGAAACAAAGTTAGGGATTGTTTAATTCGACGGCTGGTATATGTGGGAGATTCGTCTCTTCAAAGCTTTATATATTGCGCTATTCAACGGGCCTTCATTTTTCCATTTTATCTTACACTCCGTTTGGCACGACACTTCAGTCTTCAGATAGCTTATTTGACCAAAGTAGTTTATTTGACCAAAATTTCAGTTACCTGTTTTTTGCAAGCGTTTAGTAAGATAAACTGTCAAATAACATACCTGAAATGCCATGCTACCTCAGGTGCTTGAAATGACTTATTTTCCATTTTTTGACCCCTTATAATCTATAACATTAAATAATTATCATACCATTTACGTCACTTTACCAAAATCAGCTACCTCTCCAGCTAGTTTGTCAAACACATTTTTATATAATCAGTTACCTTATCAGCTCTTAATTTTCAGCTACCTTCTCAGTTAGCTTTTCATGTTTCAGCTAGTTTTTCAATTTCAGCTATCTTTTCAGTTAGTTTTGTCAGACAGAGTCTTTTTCTTATTCTTATTCAAGACCGGTAAATCTGTCTTAAATTTAAGACGAGTTTCATGTGAGATGAACAAGAAAAAAACAGAATGCTTATGAAAAAGTAAAATATTTGTCATATATGTCAATGTGGGAAGATACTTCTATAATACAGATGGTACGATAATCAATAAAGAGTTATTTATGGGTCATCCTGATTCCTTTTATTATTAGATTCGGTCGATTGTTTGTTTTTTGTGTTTCCAAATTTCACCCGAGCTGGTGGCAACTCACAACGCTTATGTAAGACTTCTTACATGTATGATTGATTATTATTCTAATTTTTTTTTTTTGTTAGTTTTTAGTCTTGCCAATATTATGTTAGATAGGGAAGTTTGGTTGGGGTATTTAGGAAAGGGAAAGGAAATTATAGGGATTGACACCCTTTGTTTGAGCAAAAGAATGATGATTGTCCCTCTAGGCCTCTACCCCTAAATTCACGATTTTGCCCTATTAATTTGATGATTTTAGTGGTGGTAATCGCGGGCGTGTGTTAATAGGTGAGGGAAAGGATGATGATGTTTAATTAGTAAGGGTAAGATTGTCAATTTAAGGATTTCTTGAGATTTGGTATCAAGTTTAAAAGAAAATGTTATTTTAGGGTATAAGATTTAAAGAAAGTTATCTTAATTTGGAAAATGTGAGTAAATTATCAAACACAAATTCTCATTTGTGATGGCCGATATCCGTCACAGGCGTGTGACGGGTCAAATAAAACACAAATAAGAGGATAAAGACAAATCATTTGTGATTCCCTATGCATCCTACTTTTGTCTTATTTATCCATGTGAGTGATACTTGACCCGTCACGAGCTTGTGACGGATGTGAGACCTATTGATATCAAATTGTCCTTTAAATAATTATTTCAATATAATTAATGTAAACATTGAATCTGATTAAAATATTAATTTTAAATATTTTACATTTCCCAAAAAAATTTTTTTTTATTAAAAAATCATTAAAAAACGGCCTTAGAAATTATTTATTAACTCGTATTCTGACTCTAACCCGATCCTTGACTCGTATGAACCAACCCGTATTCTGACACGACCTATATGACCGACCTGGAACCCGATCGGTTACAAGTCCTAGTAACTAGTCTAACCACTAACATGTACGGTAAATTGGTGATCCGTAAATGTAGAGATGAAATGGAGAGGAGTAATGGAGAAGATGGAAATTGGTTTCCATACAGTCCCACACTTGATTTCTCAGTTCTCTTCTCACAGTTGTCAGTCTCTACCAATCCAATAACCGTAAGCTTCTCTTAATCTCCTGCATTTTCATTAATTTCTGTTACATTTGCTTCATACTTTACACTACTTTGTTATAATCCTTGACCATCAATGCTAAACACACTAATTTGATCACTGCTCCAAATTCTTAGTATTTTTCAGATTATATATTTACGTTTGTTTTTCTGTTTTTACCTAATTTTGTACCCAATTCAACTGCCCTTTAACTTGCTCATGATCAATTTAGATTCTTTTTTTGCATTTATTATGATTGAAGTAATGTATTGTTACCCTAAATCCCTAATGCATGTGTTTGTAGTACTATAAGTTATGCCATTCCTTGAAAAAGTTAAAATCTTTGTAACTGGGGTGGGGCCTGGGGAGAATCGTTTCTCGAAACAACATCGAGTTGGGTATTTTAATCAAAGGTAAATACCTAATGTTTTATGGTGCGAGGTCACAACTCACAAGTATGATTAATGTTGGTTTTCGTTAATCCAAAGCGATTTTGTTACTTCGTTTATATTTTCATTTTTTCTTTTGTGCAAACGGAGACAATTTTGATGCTGATGTGTTTTGAACTGAGGTCTACAGTACCATCCCTCACTGATTGTACTTGCTACTTTGCTAGTTAGGATATGCTTCTACAGACTACATTGTTAGCTTCAGTATTGGGGCCATTGTCGATTTGTTGTCGTTCTGTTTAGTTATTTCTACACTTCTACTATGCTCATTTGAATGGCCTAAATCGTCGTCAGTTTTAACCAGACGAATGTAACTTGGTGCTTATGGTAGGCTTTTCTTCGTTAATGTTCAGGACCTCAAAAGCTGTACGATTTGGATGACTATGGTGTAAGAGACGGTATACTTAATGCCAACTACAATGATAAGACTTGCCGATCACATCTTGGTGCGTTTATTATCTTTGAAATGCCCTTATTTGCAAAATTGCAGTGAATTTTCTTGTGATTGGTTAGGTAGTTTTGATGTAAGCCATCTATTTTGAGCGATTTTTTAATGTCGCAGATTTCCAAAGTTCCAAACCCATTCATCAATAGAAATGGCGATGATTTATAGTATTTTTATACATCAGGAACTGGCCTATTTTTCTAACAATTGGATTTCGATAGGAACTTAATTGGAGTTATAAGGTATATTCTCTACTTGTGCAGGATATAATGAATTGAAAACATAACATTGTTTGACAAGCGTGATCATCACCTGCCAAATTTATTCTTTCGATTTGTGGACTTTGAACTAATTTGATTTCATCCATATGCTAATTTGGTGGCTTTTGGATGACTGTTTGCACTTAGCAACAATTTGTCGTGAAGAATATAGTGCTATGTGGCTGTGTAAGTTAATCTGTGGCACTGGGCTGCTCATTTGAAGTAGAGCTTGTAAAGCGGAGCTCGGAAAAAGAGAAATATAGGATGAAATGGCCATAACGTAGGCCTAGTATCATTTGGAAGCAAGCCTAAGTTTGGTTGTGCAAGGGCCTACCCCATAACATAAGCCTGGTATCCTGGGCTTGGAATACCATTCACATTTCTGTAGATATGTAGTTGTGCCATTCCTTCAAACTATACCAACTTTAGAATGCAAAATAAGTAGTCACGAAATATAACGAGAAATATAGAAGATTATGTATAAAGATATTGGCTTGAAGGCGGCTACATTTCTTGAAATTTAGGTGGTATTGATTCTTTGTTCATTCACGGTTAATCCCTTTTTTTAATAGAGGCTGTTGTTCCATTTTGGTGGCCATCTTTGTTGTCATTGTTGTCGTCACTCATCGTGATTGTTTCCGTTTTCTGGAGGTGTGAAACTCCCCACAATGATTTCCACTTAATGATCCTATTCTCGTGCCAGTTTTGAATAAGGTCTTATGGTTATTATTTGGTCTTTTAATCTTGATGAAACCATCTCAGCAATCACTACGATTAGCTATGGGCTCATATTGGATGACGTATCTATTGGCTCTAGGCATGAGAACGTGATCCTCCGTTAGTCCGATACTCTTTACAACTGTGATAGTGTGATGAGACTTGTAGCAGCTTTTTAGTTCACACCACACAGTGAACTCTGTAATGTTGATGACTCTGTATACTGCAGTTGCATGTACATCTGTCTGTAGAAATTCCATATCAATGATTCTAATACTCTTTACCACTTTGGTTTGGTTTTAAGGAAAATTTCTATCAAGTTCATTGTAGTTTTATTCCTAATTTGGCGGTCTCAACTATCAATCAATTGTCTACGTTGTGTTTTTCGTTCACCTTCGTCCCCACCTTCCAGCCGCTGATAAATCCCTCCTGAAAACCCACCCCCACCTCGGAAATCCAAAGGGGCCTATCTCATTAGAAATGGCCACTATAATCTTGCACCCCATGAACGTGTTACCTCATTGGATGCTTAAATTTTTGTTTTGATTATCATAGCATGTTTGATTAGAGTCCGTAGTTTCGACAGCGTCATGTGTATATTGTAGTAGTACTACCGTTCATTGTCTGTTGCAGGTCACGGAGACGATCAAGAAGAGAACCTTTCAAACTTTTGTAGCCTTGCTTATTCAATGGAGTATAATGCTATCTAAACACAATTTTCCAAGCAGGTGCGTACACTTTAGCTGAGATGTTTTATATGCGTATACTGCATTATAGCTTTCTCTTGTGTGCACGACTAATTGTAAATTGTAATCTTTTATTTGTTTTGCTGAAGGAGAAAGATGTACGGACAAAATACCTTTGCTATACAAAACTTTGAGATGTATCAATCCATCACTTTTAATAAAAAAAGAACACGTCAAATGGGGTATTGCCAAGTTTTTATAACTCGAGAGACTGTGCGCGGTCATATGCAGCATTTTCCCAATTTCCCTCAATAACAAGAATATTGTGTTAATTTGATCCAAATCGTCATTTTGCACAAAAATATCTTAGATATTCTATGAGGACCATTAGGCCAAAAGGGATGACATATTGACATCTATCATCAATGGCTTTAAATTCACATCCTAGGGTACCTTCCGGATACTGTTAATTAAGGCTCCGTTTGGATAGCAAAAATGGATGGAAAGGAAGGGGAGGTGGAGTGAGGGGAGGTGGAGGGAGGGGAGAGAAGGGGCGGGAAAATGAAATGTGGGG
>JAYMSF010000730.1:0-14234 GCA_036897335.1 Silene vulgaris | reverse complement strand
TTTTTATTTTCTTTTTTTTTAGTCCTGCATTTGCGTGTGTTTTTGTCTTTCTGCATACTGTTTCAATAGATACACATACACTCATTATTTTTGAACTATTGCCATGGTTGCTTTATCTTCTTCTGATTATTGATTAAGCTAATATTTTCTACAAATATTCAGGAGATAGTTTTTGATACTTGATAGCTAAATTGTCTAGATGTTAACTAAATTTGATTAATGGATGCCACTACTATCATTTGATATATTTCCATTACAAGTAAACTAAATAAGGTCCAAGCCTGCCAATGACTGTGACTCCTATTATTCATTCCTGATATTTTTGGGCCAACTTTTTCACTGCTGATGATTTGTGGTGTGTTTCCTGTCAGGATTTTCGTAAAGATTGGTTGTCTGTGTTAATGATTGTCACATCATCTCGATCTTCCATCAACATCAGACATCTTGAGAAAGCTACGGTTTCCACTGGCAAGGAAGGCTTATTAGTGGAGGGCAATGCTGCATATAACTGGTCAAGGTGGGTTGTCCAAGTATACAGGGCATGTTTCTTTCTATAATATTTTATATTTCCAGGTGGGTGTTTGGTGAGTGTAACATTTATAATTGGATGATACACTGGGAGCACAAAAGCAACGCTGTCCTTCTGTGAGCAAACAATATTGATTTCCAGTATGCAGTCCTTTTGCATGGACTATAATTTTCAACCTGTGTTCAATGTGGAATTGTGGATGAACTTTATGGGTCAAGTTTGTGTATCTTTGAGAAACTTTCCATAAGCGTGATTTGACATTATATGCTAATATATGAAAAAGCTTTGACAATTAATCCGTGTCTCGATTCAAGAGGAACTCAGCTACCTTGACGAGTTAATGGCATCTTTGAGAAACATCCTATGTAGGAACTGTGGAAGTCTTTCATCTTTTGTTTAACCTCTGAAAAAACCCTGGAGAAGTTGGTGACCTCATCAAGAATGTTATTAGACCACAATCTAAACAGCCAATTTGATGCTTGCAATGGCCATGAAAAATCAACCTCTCTTGCATCTTTTGTTTGGCTTCATCGCTCGATAAAAATGTCTTTTCAGCTAGACACTAGTTAGGAGGAATCTTTGAAAATATGCAGCTAGTAGTGCCTCGCATTTCAAAGGCTCTGAATGGTAAGCCATTTAATATTGTAATGTGTGCTGTTCTTTTGTTACACATTTCTTGCATTGGGCAACATGGTATTCTATTGCTGTGAGTTCATATCTGCTAGCAACTGCCCAAGCTAGGACCAATCGCGGAATTACCTATATATCTATGGTGGTTGTTGATTTTGTATCGGATACAAAGGAGTCTGTAAATTCTTACGCATTTACCCTGATGTGCAGGTGTGTTGATGAGATTGAATTTCAGCTAGTGAAACATGGCAGCCTCAAGAAACTGTACTTCTATCATCAGCATCTTACCTCGGTCAGTTATGATTTGATTATTCCTGGCAAATTTGAAATCTGAACCTTTTTACTGGAATACTATCACCTAAGAGTTTTTGATCTTTCCCCGCTCCTTTTATGAATGTTGCTGGTAATGTGAAATATATTTCACTTCCAGGCCACCCAATCGGCGAGAGTTAGGCTGGTCTCTATACTTGTAGCAAGAGAGAAGGGATCTTAATTAATCAATGACATCAATACGCACTAAATTCAAACACTTATAAGCAAATTATTTGCTCATTCGTGGTATCTACTTTTTTTTACAATATCAAACAAATTATATGTACTTTGATGTTCAATATAGACACTATAGCAGAGAGAAAGAATTTAGTGTGTTTATACATCATATAATGCCTGTATCTCGCCTCTGGGCCTAATGGAGGGACTGCACGGTATCATTCTGAGATTGTCTTATTATGAATGGGGGTTAGATGAGCTAGTTGGCTTGCTGGCTTGTTGTTCTTCTCTATGGGTATCTGTCTCTGAGTAAGAATACTGGAATTTGAAATGCGTATACTTCAGATTATTTAACATTAAAGCTGTTGCAATTAGTTGACGTGATTAGCTCAGGCATGAAAACATTCAATTTTTTTCTCATCGCTAGTAATCGTGATTGTTCTAGATTATGGACTTTCTTTACCCTTCTGTCCTTTGCGGACACCCGCCCTAGCCCCTGCCAGGATCAGGACTGATCAGGGGGTGGGGAAGCCTACAATCGAGTCTTCTCGAAATGGAAGTTGTTGATCAGATAATGTTGAATCATTCTCAATCTCAGTTGATTTGGTTTACTGTTGGTACAGGTTTTCAGGAATACCATGTTTGGTCCTGAAGGACGTCCTCAGCACTGTTGTGCATGGTTGGGAGTTGCAAGCAGTTTTCCAGAGTGTGCTTCTCACATTGTTCCGGAAGAGGTACTAAATGCAAACTTCATATTTGTAACTGTATCAAACCAAAAGATTTATGAACCCCTCCTTTATCACCTAGAACTAAAGTAGGATCTTTCTTTCAGTGCTCCAGTTTGTGGAGTAACTAGGAACAGAGATACACAACTTCACTCATTCGACTTTTAGTACAGGTCACGAAAGTTGGAAGGGATGCAGTTCTGTATGTGGAGTCTCTCATTGAGTCTATCATGGGTGGACTGGAAGGTTTAATCAATATTCTTGATTCTGAAGGAGGATTTGGTTCTCTAGAGATGCAGGTTGGTAAAAGATTGTGATTTTTGATTCATGTTGGTGCTGAAAAAGTTCTTGATGAATAATCTGTGATACATGTCAGCTTCTCCCAGAACAAGCAGCTATCTACCTAAATTCTTCATCAAGGCATTCAAATTTGTCATCCAAATCCCCTAGAGGATTACCCGGAACGCCTGGCCAAGAGAGCTATCCTGAAAATAATAGTTCTGTTAAAATGTAAGGCTTTTTACATGTCTGATTCATTATGCATGACAACACAACAGTACTATCTCAATTTTTTCTCTGTCAGGTTAGAAGCTGCCATGCAGAGGTTGACAAATCTTTGCTCTGTTTTAAATGATATGGAACCAATATGCGTTTTGAACCATGTATTTGTTTTAAGAGAGGTGTGCATCTTCTTTCTACTTTTGTTATTGTTGCTCATGATACAATTACATAATTTTGAGACAGGCTTTATTGCTACTGATATAAAGGCAAACAACTTAGTTACTGTCCTACAATAAGACGAGACAAGGACTCTTTATTTTGGGATGAGCTTTTAAAACTCTTTGTTAACTTACTCCGAAACCTTGGAAGCTCGCTACGTCTTGCCTTGCAGTAGTATGGTCTTAAACAAAATTTATTCTAGGATAGTTTTTTATTCCTTTTGTTTTAGTTAGGGCAAGGGAGAGTTCGTCTTGCTAGGCTTTTGTCGCACATTTATACGTGATGAATTCCACTATCTGTTTGAAATTTAGATGCAATCTAAGTAATGTTGCCCCTAGCTTAAGATTTGGTAAAAAAAAAAAGGTGAACAGAAGAGATCTTTTGTATTGTTAAATAGGGTGTTCTTATTGTTTGAGGTATCTTATCCATGTTCTTCAATCTTCATTTGGCCCCCCCTTGTCTTTTTCTTCTTTTAGTTGTATGTTTTGGGTAGAGTGATGTCTTCCATAAAAAAAAGTTTTGTCCTTTCGTTTGTTTTGTTTTAGAGAGAGTCTAGAAGACCCTAAAGGTGGAAGAAAGGTGTTTTAACCACGAATGGGTTGACCATTGCTTTGTGCTGTAGCTCCCTTTACGTGTTGTCTTTGATAGTTTCATGTGGTTGGCTAGTGGGTTTGAGAGGACTTAGAGGAAATTTCTACAGTGATGAAAAGTAGACTAATTATTGAGTTTCATTCAATTGTGGTGTTGCGTCCTGAGCTTTGAGATGGTGTTGTGGGAATGGGAAAATCACGCGGTCTTCATCATTAATAGGGTTGGATGGCTTGTTATTTTCGGGCTGGTTTGCTGATTTGTAGAAACCTTTTACTTTTTCTTGTTCTATTAAAGAGAAAATACAGGCGAGTCGCTAAGTTGGCTTTGATATGTGAGATGAAGTCTTCATTCCCATTTCCCAACCCAACGATTCTTGGTGGTTCATTTAATTGGTTTTGACTTTTTCCGCTTGTAGGCTGAGAGTTAACATCGCAACAGTTTGTAGTATCATTGGTCATTTGTTAGTTTATTCAAGCTACTGATAGGTCTCTTGGGTTGTATATTAGAAAATTTTAGGTTCCCTTGTCTAGTTGTCTCCCCTCCCTTACAAAATTAAGTACGGTAGTTCGCATTGATGGCAACTTTCAAGCTTTATTTGAATGTCAAACTTGATTTCATACTTAATTCTCCCGCTATTAAAAGTCAGGAAGTTCTTCTTCTCTTAAATGTGGAGAATCCACTCTTCAATCTTAATATAATAAACATATCCGGCCATGAGCTCTTTCCAGTATCTTTATATACTTCTATTGAAGAATGTAGAAAATTGGACTCATTAAAATCTTAGAAGCAGAAGATATGCGATATGGCAAATTAGCTGCAAGGTTTTCAACGTCCCCTGGCAATGCTTTAGCGGGAAACCTCACTGAGTCTTGGTTATAGTTACTCTAAATTTAGCCGTCATGCATCGGTTTATGCTTTTATCTGATCAATGCAGTACATGAGAGAATGCATCCTTGGGAACTTCAGAAGGAGACTCCTTTCAGTTCTTAAAACAGATAATGATCTTCAGCGTCCGTCTGTTCTTGAATCTCTGGTTCGTAGACAAATGAGTATAATTCATCTTGCAGAACAACATGTCAGCATGGATTTAACCCAGGGTATCCGGGAAGTTCTACTAGCAGAAGTCTTTGCGGGACCAATCTCTTCTCTTCACCTTTTTGAAAAGCCTGCCAATCTAAATACAGGATTAGCCACCGAAACTATTTGCAATTGGTACATAGATCACATCGTGAAGGATGTATCTGGGGCTGGTGTCCTATATGTGCCAGCTCACAAATGCTTTAGGAGCACAAGACCCATAGGTGGTTACTTTGCAGAGTCTGTGACTGACACAAGGGAACTACAAGCTTTTGTTCATCTATTTGGAAGTTATGGAGTTGACAGGTTGGAAAGGTTGATAAAAGAGCACATTGCGGCTCTGTTAAATTGCATTGGCACGTCATTACGGTCAAATCGTGATGTATTAGAGGCTATGGCAGGAACCTTGAACTCCGGTGATCGTATAGAAACAGATGCTTATATTAAGCAGATTGTAGACTTGGATACAGTAGTTGAATTTTGTATTCAAGCAGGGCATGCCTTGGCTTTCGATCGGCTTATTTCAGAAGCAGCTGGTCATGTTCTCAAGGAAGATGCACCTTTAATTTATTCTTTGCTAGAAGGAATCGTACAGCATTTACCTAAAGAAGTCCCAGAAAAAAAGGATATCAGCAGGATGAAGGAAGTGGCAAATGGCGTTGGTGTTACGAATGATCATGATTCACAATTTGTTAGATCCATAATGGAAGACGTAGGTGTGGCAAATGACGCTTCATGGAACTGGCTGCCGTACTTGTTATCTGCTTTCATGTCATCAAGCATATGGAGTACAACAGCATTTAACGTTGATACAGGTGGTTTCAACAATAATATTCATTGCCTGGCAAGGTATAATCTGAACAATGCACTGGTTACTTCTGTGTAGATTTTTAGTGATGTTGTGGTGATGATGCTTATCTCTTTGCCTTGTTCAGTCTTATTAGTGGGCGTTTGGAATATTTCTAGTCCTATATTCCCATTATTACACTGACTCTGGATTAAATGTTTCAAGTATTTGTGTTTGGGCCTTTGTGCAAGGGAGTGACCAAGTTTTCCCTCTTATTGCTCTGCTTTATCTTTCTGTTGTACAGCTATACCATAAGATTTTATTGAACAAGTCCCTCCACTGAAAATATTTCTGTTAAACCAAAAGAAGCCATTGTATTCTTCTTTTCTCAGCACAAATTATTGTCCTTGAAGACAGTGAATCGATGCTGTTTCAATTTGTGCAACAGATTTGTCACATCAAAAGTTCTGTTTATAGTTCAACAGATAAGTAGTTATTTGCGAATTAGAAAAATGCAAAAATTAGTAAAAATTTATCTCCAGGACACAATTTTTGTTAAAAAAATATAGTATCATGTTTCCTCTCCCATTTTTTCTTTAGCTCTTTTATTCTGAATCCAATTTCGTTGAAACTAATAGTCCTTTTCATCCGAATCCCTTATTCAATTCTTGGAATTCTTGTGAACATTTCCCTCTTGTAATTCTCTTCTGGAGTAGCCACTGACTGAGCTCTATTAAATTTTTTCTTTTTTCTGGTCCCTATTTCAGCTTTCTCACTCTAAAATTCTAAACATAGTCAACGTTATTTGCAGATGCATAAATGCAGTGATTGCTGGAAATGAATATGTTAGAATGGAAAGGGAAAATCAAGTGGCTAACGGTCATGTTGATGAGACTTTGGAGAGTCAAATGCAGAGCTCTTTAACAGCTGAAGCAAGTACCAAGGCTACTTTACTGCTCTTTGTAAAAATGTCAACTGGACTGATCCTGGACTGCTGGCATGAAACTAACAGGTAATATTTATAACCTTCATGACCTCCCTCGACCCTCTGCAATACTGAGTTACTTCAGTCAATAATCCACTGTCCCTGGAAGCTATCCTGGTTTACATATCAGACATACCCCTTTAAATGTCGATGGACCTATCTATGTATTTGTTTTGGAAAGTATCTGAGAGCTATAGTTTACTGCTCGTTCAATTTAGGCCATATCCCCATGTTGCAGAATCTGTAAAGCCTTTAGTGTATTAACTTTATCTAAAATTGTGTTCTTGAACTTACAACCGTGGTACAGTAGTTAGTAGTATACAACTATACACATTATAATTATTTCCCACAAAAGTAAGTTGTTCTGAGTGGTAGTCGTAAGGGTTCTCACCTCTTAAACAAGTGGCTACTGGCTAGGCGATTGATTCCCAATTCTTGCAGATGAAAGAAATCAAATCTGAACTTTATTTATTCCATATCTGAATATAGCATGGGTGAAATATGAACTGTTCTGGGTGGGACTTCTACTTTGGGGGGAGAAGAGGGCCGCAGGGCGGAGGGTAGGTGCAGTTAAGGTGATTGCGCTGCTGCCGACTGCCTACTGCCTACTGGTACGTGTAAATCTGGCGAAGGGTGTTCCTCTAATGAGTTTGCTGGTAGATGCCTGTTGATGCGTTGTAATTTGCATCCTGACCCGCTAAATAGTTTTAAGCATCTTGGAGTTTTTATTTTACTCAGCTTTAATGAAATCAGTTCCTAATTTGGTTAGACTCTCTTAAGTGTGCCTGTGAAACTGAGAGTCTTGAACCTATTAGTACCCCTAGGTCTCTCCTGAACTAGTTATGCATTCGGGAAGGGGTCATCAGAACTCAGAAGCCATACCATACCTTCATTATTTCTGCGTTGATAATGCTGAATAGTTTTGGACTTTGGTTTATGTCAACTTGAGATTATAAAAATACAAGACTGACTAGGCTGCTGACCTTAGCCGATTATATGGTTCAGCAAGCGAGTGGGGATCTTGCATTCCATTTGTGCCCCATCTTGTATCCTGCTCCATTGTATTTTGGCAATACACAAAATCAGTTGATAGATAATCAATTAATCACTCGAAAATTGGCGAGGTCAGAAAGTTATCAAATTCATGATGAAATACACAATGGTACATTACTACGACAGAGAATACAGGCTCACAACACAGTACCTTTCCTGAAAACGAGCAAATTCATTTGAGACTCTTGTATTAAAGATCCCAAATTATATATTGGGGACTCTTGTATGAAACGGTCACACATTTGAGACTAACTAGTCTTTAGGTATCCCTCATTTAATTATTAGGACAGCGGATTGGTTCCACATGTTGTACTGTCTCATCGAGTGCTTTGTAAAAAAATGATAATTATTGGCTCTTATATTGTTTCTTGTTCAGGTCTGATCTAGCGCCTCAACTAATCTTCATGGACCAGCTGTGTGAAATCTCTCCTTATCTTCCTAGAAGCGCATTGGAGGACTGTATTCCATATTCTATTATCCGGTCGCTTTACAGTCAATACTATGGGAACTCTCCGGCAATCCCACTTGCTCTACGGAATATGTCGCCTCGCAGCTCTCCCGGAGTGTCTCTAATGCATGGTTCTCCAGCATTGAGACAGGTTCGAAGTGAGATGGCTCAATCTTCAGGCCCTGGTCGAGACCATTCGTATGATGCTGAATCAGGAACTGCACAGCTCAATGATAAAAGATATCGGAATCTCCGAGGTTCTGGTCCATTAGAGTACACTTCAAGTCGGAAGGTCAAATTTAGTGAAGGATCGGCATCTGGAAGCACGGGACCGAGTCCTATTCCAAGATTTGCTGTATCAAGGTCCGGGCCAATATCATACAAGTAGGACTGTTAGAGTTAGTTAGGTTTATTCTTCAATCTGAGTAATGTGTAACGAACTAATGATCAGGAAATTAAGCTTAAATCAAACTTTCAGTTTCGAAATGTTGTATATCCGTCTGATACATCAATAGTCACACCCTGAGACTCACATTTGTAATATATCTGGTTCGTGTTGGACGATGCCGTTTCTTGGATGCGCGCGTTGTTATTCAAAATAACATTTCTCTGAACGCGATGGAACAGAGTTTAATTTCAGGTTAAAATGAATATGAACTTTTCACAATGTGATTCAAATATTCAATCCCGGAATAGATAGGCCATAATAGAGTAGAAACTGTGGTGATTTAGAACAATAAAATGAAAATAGAAGAGGTTGGAGAATTTATATCATTCATCAATAATTTTCTTGATGAATAGTACATTACAGAAGCACTTGACAATATATATAGCTAAATTAGAAGAGTAAATAAATTGAAGCTAAAATTACTACACTACCCTTCCTATATTTTTGGTGAGTATTAATACCCGCCTCTTGGAACGATCCTTGTCCAGAAGGATCAAGAAATCTGATTTTTGAAGCAAAGCATACCACATCCAGGCTGTGGGAACTACTTTCGATTATTAATGACCCTCGTGGATCGAAGACGTATCTGGTGGTCTTCCTCACCGCTAAAATCACCCTTGTCCTCGCGAGTGAGACTATTAAAGAGCACTACTGTAATCACTCTAATACCTGGATCAAAGAATTTGTATTGATCGTCGTCCTAAATATCATAGCTGAGGATGCTGAATTAGGGGACAGAGCAAGCAACAGAGCCATCAAGCATGCTTCCGGTTGTCAAATTCTTCTTAAAACCGTTACATTCACACGTAAATTTAGTGCTACCATTTCAACATTTATACGGATTCAACAGTCCAATAACCCGTAGAATTAGAACAAGTCAACCAGGTAATGCAATTTGCAACTTATAAATTACACATTATCGTAAATGTAAAGTTAATCTTGGACAAAAACTAACAACAATAAATGGTGAGGTACATGAGTAATAATATGAATATGAATAGTATAGTAAACTCATCAGGTGGTTTAGTGCTATTCATATGTTTGATGGTCATGTCTATGTCGATTATATCCATGATTGTATTTGGTTGTACTACTGATGCTTCTAAGAAAAGACGGCGAGCGGATAATAATGCTGATGGTGGCGTTGTTGTGACTAGAGGTTGGAAATTTCGCGGCAGTCATGGTATGGGATTTTATGGCGGTGATGATGGCGGTGGTGGTGGTGGATGTGGTGGTTGTGGGGGTGGTGGTGGATGTGGTGGTGGCTGTGGTGGATGTGGCGGTGGCTAATATGGGTAAAATGTGCTTGGTCGTTGTCTCGTTGATCTTCTTTATCCTTTGTTAAGAACTGACCTGTACTGTTAAGAACTTAAATTACTCAAGTAATCATGTTGTATACCGTTTTCTATTGTGTGCGCATATTGCCTTAGTATGTACTCCATCCGTCCCAGTGAATACTTTACGTTTGCTTTATTTTGTGAGGGAAACTAAAGCAAGCGTAAGCTATTATTGACCAGACAGAGGGAGTAGTATATGAAGAATTTCATATGATCAGCGAGCTTATGATATTCTTTTTTTTTTGAAGAAACGAGCTTATGATATTCTTGATCTTGTATATATGTTGCTAATTATTCGGAGAATATTACAGACATCAGAGATTGTGTGTGAATATTTTGTATCAAGAATTGTTTGATTATTACAAGAATTGTGTGCAACTACTTTTAACTAACTTTGTGTGTATGTATTCCAACATCCCCACGCACTCAAGTTAGAGGATTTTAAGGTTAAACTTGCAAATGATTTAATAAGTCCTTAGTCCCTCCGTTCTAATGCGTGTTTGCCTTTTTTATTCGCGAGAGTATTTTAAAAACGGAATTACTTTTCCAGGTACGGATTTTACTCATTCACATACACTTTTTCTTTAACTTTCCATCACCCTAGACAAATCCACTCTAATATCATACATTTTTCCTAAAACTGAAATCTAATCGTTCAAGTACTCGAACGATGGATCCTAATTAAATTCATAATTAATAAAGTAATTTACTTGTATACGAAAGTTATTATAAATATTATTTGTGATGTTCCCCAGTATCAATCAAATAAAAATGGTAAGGCAATGTATCATCATTTGCTTAATTAATGGCGGCATAGTGGACAAGATGAATTTGATTAAAATTAATGGTGGCACAATGGACAATGTGAATGAAAGCTCAACCACTTACGTACATAACATGATGAAATCGATGAGTCAAGAACCCTAGTCAGCCAATCACCGCAAAACTCCAACAGACAAATAACATGTAATCGATGATTGCTATACTAATTGCTATACATTACTTAACGATTTGATTCCATACAACTGTCACAATTGCGTGGTCGGAGTCCGGGATAGAGGACATCGGAACATGGAGGTTATTAGGTCGGAAGGAGGGTAGGCCGGTGGGTGAGGAGGAAAGGAGTGGATAATTATTTTCGTTTTTGGGTAGGGGAGACATAAAAATGACAAGGGTAAAACTGTAAAAAGCGTATGTAAAAAAGTACAAGAGTAAAGTACTCAGTAGAACTTAGTGAGTTAGTGGACAAAACACGAGCAAAAGCCAAGTAGGTCACTTGGTGAACAAGTTTTAGTTTTGGTGACTATACTTAGTCGATAAATTATTGCTATAAACAATTGTATGTAACTCACCGAATACTACGCGAATTAGCAAATATTATTTGGAGTTTATATACATTTGCATCTTTGATCTTCCAACCAAAAGGTAGACATCCCATTGAATCACGATGCATCAAGAGGAACAAAACAGAAACAGTGATGGAATTCGAGTATCGGTAGACGCGGGAGTTCAATCTAACACTTAACTTGATGGACCGGAGACTTGATCTATTCAAACCGTTCTCAGTGCGTTTAAATATCAGCAAGAGCGCCTGCCGTCAACCATCACAAACTCTTTCTACACCACTAACGGAAGGAAGGACACTATGCTGCAGCTGGAGATTCGTGTTGGGACTCTGCAACACAATGACAGTATATTTAATTCGATTGTTGATGACTTGGCGACCAACCAAACCTTAAGGTTTACTCTAATCGAGGGGACTAGACATCTGGATTATGACTTATGGGTCCCTCAAAAGACGGACATGGACATTATACAACGAGTGGAAATGATTGGATAAATGTGGAATCTCTCCGGCTTAACTAGGAGAAAAAGAAACATACATCCGAGGATTAGCTAGGAGTATTTGTTTATTTTTTAATAATTCTTTATAAAAAAGTTCTTTGATAAAAAATGAGCAGGTTATTAAGGTAATTTATTTTCGCAATACATATTTTACTCATTGCATTACATTTTGCATATTATTTTCCATTTGCATACCCCTACATAAAATTATATGTCTCTTTTGTTAACCCTTGCATCAAAGTCGAAAGAAACAAATTTGTTCAACTAGCGATGATAATATGAGTATTGAATGCGTTGTTAATTAAAAAACTTCATCTTGGTATTGGAACTCTGTTATAAAGTCACGTCCATATATGAATTAAAGGTAGTTATGAAAGAACTTGTTTAGTATCTTTGTGTTAATTCTGTGGCTATAGAAAAGAATATACCCCTTAATAAGTTATTCTTGTTACAAAAACTATTACTATTATCATTATCACATTTTTCGAGTAAATTCTGTTGTCGCTATCACAAATTTATAACTGCACCCCTTTAAACAAATCCTAGATACGCCACTATTGACGAAGTTATTCTTGACAACGCAACAAATCCCTTTAAAAGTACCAAATCTAGTTTTATTTAATATCGGAAGTTAAAAAATTATCTGAAAATAAAATTGATACATATGACCCAAAGATGTGTTGATTCGACCTAATGTCATGATTGTTTTCATCATTATCCTAAATTACACACGACTTAGTCCTTATATAAATCGACAATAGTGATATTAATAGAAGGAAAATAGTCCCTTAAAAACATGAGATCCCTTTTCTTCCTCACTTGACTCCCAAACAATAGGATCTTTTGTTTCATTACATACATCACATCCTAAAACCCCCTCAACTCGTCTACTTCACCTCACTCACCACAAAAATGTCGACTCACCGACTCGTTCTAACCCTCCTCCTCTACTCCACCCTCATATCACTCTCCGTCCCAAAGGCAGACGATAAGGATGTCATCCTACATCTAAAGGGAAGAAATTTCACCAATGTCGTAAACAACAACAATCATGTGGTGGTACAATTCTATGCACCCTGGTGCAGTCATTGCAAAACGCTTGCGCCCGAGTACACTTCCGCTGCAATGCAGTTGAAATCAGACGGCGTTGATGTCGTGTTTGCCAAGGTCGATGCTACTCAGGACAGTCACCTTGCTCATCAGTATGGTGTTCAAGGGTTTCCCACCGTTTATTTCTTTGTTGATGGCGGTCATAAACGTTACACTGGCTTGCCCACGAGGTACGTACACACGCGTGTACCTTCATTTATACGATATTAGCTTGTTTAATCAATTGTTTACATTTCTTGACGTACCTATCATATACTATAGGTTTTTTGGTACTGAAATTGCAGCCTGCAGGGTTTTTATAATTTGTGATTTAACAGTAGTTGCTGCAATTTACAGGGATGCAATAGTAACATGGATTAAGAAAAAGACGGGATCGGGTGTATACAACCTTACGACGACAGAGGAAGCACAAAAGATTCTAACTTCCTATGAAAAAGTTGTTTTAGCATTTCTCAACTCTTTGACAGTAAGCTTCTGTTTAATGGAATTTGCTGTTGTATCAGTACTGATTTCGGATTCCGGTTTGTTAGTTCTAAACATTGACATTCTGGCCTGCAGGGTCCTGAAAGTGCGGAACTAGCTTCCGCAGCTAGACTTGAGGATGATGTTAACATCTATCAGACTGCGAATCCAAATATCGCTACACTGTTTAAAATTGACGCGCAAGCTAAACGCCCTGCTTTAGTACTGCTGAAAAAGGAAGTCGAAAAAGTCACTTACTTTGGTGTGTTACTCTGTCAAATTTTCTGTTTTAAGCCCGTTGATGATGCGCTGAACGGTTTAATATTCGACATTTGTATTTTGTAGATGGAGAATTTACTAAATCTGCAATTGCGGAGTTTGTCTTCGCTAACAAACATCCATTGATTACGGCATTTACTAAACACAATGCTGCTTTGATCTTTCAAAGTCAGATCAAGAAGCAGGTAACTATTTATTTACCGCTTATTCAACAGTTTCTTTACATTTTCCTTTTTTGATATGTTCAACAGATTCTTTACGTTTCCTTTTTTTGGGTCTAAAATTAAAAGTCACATGTATGTAACTAATGTAAGGTCCTAAAAATCCGCGTCAAAAGCAAATGTAAGAAAACGATGAACACGAGGGACTACTTTCAGCCTACATCTCGATTAACATTCGATTAAATTATTCGTTCAGCTCTTGCTGTTTGCTACGTCGAAAAACTCAGCACTAGTCCTTCCCATTTTTACCCAAGCTGCCAAATTGTTCAAGGGCAAGGTATATAATTTCTCGAATTCTTCCTACTTGTCGCAATGTTTTATGTTTAAGCTAAACTAGCGCGACTGCTCAGCAGCTCAGACGATAATGACTCGTTTCTTTTATTAAATGCAGATCATGTTTGTTTATATTAGACTTGACAGAGATGATGTAAGCAAAACCGTTGCTAGTTATCTCGGTGTCACAGAAAATGCGCCTAAAGTATGATGCCTCTTCTTTAC
>JAYMSF010000729.1:0-14236 GCA_036897335.1 Silene vulgaris | reverse complement strand
TAATAATAATTTTGTACTCCGTATCATATAACAATGTTATACAACTATATTATTACAGAGTAGTGATACCTGTTGTGATAGTAACGGAGTAACGGCCGCTGATAGCGCAACAGATCGTGAGAAAGTCTACACATGTGATGATGTTAGTTAAGACAGCTATGCTATATATTACATACCATATTCCAGGTACACAAAGACTTCGAAGAGACGGTCTCTTAATAAGTTATTGAGAGACTATATATTTTCTTGTACGCTTAGTAGATTCTTCGGTATGTATATGCAAACACTAATCTTACAATGCCACAATTTGATCTTCTGGCTTTTCCTCTGAAAACTTCACCGCTGTTCGAAAAGAAAAGAATGAGCTGAAACAAAATTGTACAAATATTCTTACATGCACAAATATTTTACACAGGAGTAAAATTTGCAGTGAAACCAACATGTTTTGCTGGAACAGATTTTGTCAAAATGCTTGGAGCTGAGTTTTCTCGATATTTTCCGAGGTTGAATGAAAAGAAAATATTTGAATTTTGGGTGCTTTGAGGCAAAATGCATCAAGATTATTATCACAATTATCAATCATATCGTCATTTCCCATTGATTTATACAAACCGTTTGAAGATAAACAAATAGACGAGAATACAAGTGCCAAAATCGACCTAAAACCATCCCTGTTAACACAATTAACAATATTATTAGCACGCAAACGGCAAATCCCAGAAAAAAAACATAAATAAATTATTAATTGAGACGGTTACAAAAAAAACAGGTACAATTTGAATTGATCCCAACGAATGTAAATTTAGTTGTAGTTAACGAATTTCCCAATGAATCAATCGTCTGGCATATCTGATCATAGATCCTATAGGCAAATAATCCAAAATTTTGCAGCTAACAAGAATTGAATCAAACATCTCAGTCTCAATTCTCAACTCCTCTTACGGAAAACATCAATGGCAGAATCATTCACTAACACATAGAACTCGAATATGCTATCTATTTCTAAAGGAGCAGCTAACCTGAGCATAGACTGTAAGGTATTTGCATTTGATCTCAGACATCAAAGCTTTAGTCCCAAAATGAACTAATATGCAAGTGAAATTACCCACTACAGATCTTAAGCAGAGATATTATCGACAGGGGAGAGTCGTGTTTAAGCTTGTTGCTCACTGGCTAGTGGCGATTTTCTTCAATGCAACTCTGCAGAATTAATATGAGACCAGTACTCATTTACAAGTTGGCCAAATAGAGAACCTTGCTTCTTCATTAGCTTCATTGGCTCATCATACTCCACCAGTTTTCCTGCAACAAAATTTACCATTTCAATAATGTGGGAACAGACAGATTTTGATTATTAATTGTGCAACTTCTGTAATGGCTAAGCTACAACTTTATACTCCCTTTGTCACACATACATCTTTCGGTTTGAATTATTGAGGTCAAATTTGTTCAATAACTCACCATCACTTATAGCCAGGACCTTTGTGCAGTCCATGACAGTCGGAATCCTGTGGGCAACAGTGATCACAGTGCAGTCATAAAATTCTTTGCGAATGGTTTTCTGGAGGATCAAGTCGGTTGTATTATCGATAGATGCAGTAGCTTCATCAAGCACCAGAATTCTGCTTCTCCTGAGCAAAGCGCGGCCTAGACAGAATAGTTGTCTTTGTCCCATGCTCCAATTCGATCCGTCTTCCATAACTGACATGAAAGTATTAGTACTATCTCTCACTTTGTCTTGGTTCTAGTAGACTAGAGAGATTATATGCCAACACTAGTTGCTTTCTCACACCAGGATATAGAACGACAACAACATTACTCAATTGCCTCTAATAAGGGCTCCTGTAAATGCCAGGGTATGAGGTGGATGTATGCAACCTTATTCCCGTATGAACAACAGGAAAAGAGATTATGAAAAAGAAAACAACTGGAAAAGAGAGGTTGTTTGCCTGTTTCTTGATGACCAATAACGAAAATTGCATTGAGAATTATACTAAATGAGCCATTTCAGAATAAGATGTGCATCCATGTTAGGAAGCGATTTTGTTTTATGCTATCATATTATCGAACCAAAGAAAAGTGAGTGTTGGCTTCACTGGGAACGGAAACACAAGAAACATAGAATGTACAAGCCACAACTGAAGAGCTTTTTACCTGAAGAATCTAATCCTCGAGTTTTTTCTTGGACTGATTCTTTCAGCTGACATTTGCAAAGAACCTTCTCAAGGTAAAAGAAAAACATCAGTTCTTACCTGAACTCCATAAGATAAGGGATTGCTAAGGATTATTACAAGAGAAAGTGGAACTTACCTCCCATATTTCTTCATCAGTGTGTTGACATAACGGATCCAAGTTAAATCTTACAGTGCCATTGAAGAGAGTAGGATCTTGAGGGATGATACCAAAACGTGATCGTAGGTCATGGAGACCAATTAAGGATATATCAATCCCATCCACTATTATCTTTCCCTGAACGGGTTCCACTAAACGAAACAAAGCCCCTATTAAGGTAGTTTTTCCGCTACCAGTCCTACCTACAATACCTATTCTGTCTCCACCTTCAAACGTGCAACTGATTCCTCGAAGAACCAGTGGGGTATCTTTCCTGTATCTTATCTGTACCATATATAAAACGTCTTAGTATCCAACCTTTCTAAATCAATCATAACAGTGATTCAACTGCTCAAACTCTTACCTGCAAATCACATATCTCGACTCTGCCAATAGCTGGCCAGTTCTGTGGGGGCCTGTTATCTTCAATGACTACTGGAGCTTCACTGGGTAAATGCATGTACTGATTGAGCCTCTCAACGGAAACTATATTATTGATAAATACGCATTGGTATTGGATTGCCTTAATCATGATGCTGTTTAATGAGAGACCATATGATAAGGTCATCCCAACAAATCCTGCAGCATTTGTAGGATTAAATAATTAAATTATGGTTGGAGGAAGATTTGCAGCCATCGAAATCAGAGAGGGGAGAGCTAGGCTTACCGGAGGTAATAGTTCCGGGTGGCAGCAGTACCATGCACAAGGCAACTGATGCGAGAATAATGGCATTGAGAATCTCAATCCTCTGAATCAGCCATTCTCTAGCTGCAAAATTGAGCAAGAAGGGGCCTGCATTCCTGTCTACAAGATCGAAATTTTTTGCAACAAAACGGCCTTGATCCTCAAAAGCTCTTATTGTCATGACCCCAGCTAAAGTTTCGGCCAAATGGTTCACAACTAGAGACTTTGTTGTACCCTGGATTCTCATAAGTTCCCTTGCAGTTGCAAGATAGTATTTCTGTGTACAAGTTTGACAGACGGATTATACATCAAAACGGAAACCTTTAAAAGAAAAACTGAGTCGATAGAATGCTACTCCCTCTATTCATTTGGGTTCACTACATTTCCCTTTTTGAGACATTCAAATTAATTCACCACATTTTCACTGTGTAAGTGATAATGTGTGACCTAATCCTCTCCCACGTATTTTTTTTTATCTTCTTTGACCCAAATATAGTGAATTCAAGTGAAGGATGGAAGAATTATTTAACAGTTACCTGCATCCGTATCATCATGTAAATGACAGGGATATAGACGACCAAAACTTGCGGAGTAATGACAGCCAAAAGTGCCAGATTTGTATATACCAACACAGTAGGTGCAAGGGTACCTACAAGGCTGTTCGCAACATCAAGATCAACAATGTTCAAATCAGAAGTGATCTGCAAAGTTCAGTAAACCAGCATGTTAGTTCAGACTAACTTGTATTTGTAAATAAGAGTTGTTGAACTTTGTGATAACTTGCACTCACCCGACTTACTATCCGTCCAAGAGGAGTGGAGTCATAGAAAGACATGGGAGCTCTAAAAAGAGAGTTCAATAGTTGAAAAAATATAGATTTTGATGAATTCATCCCTAATGTAACCAGGGCAATAGATCTGAGGGGCGCAAATAATGCAGAGCAGATTCCTATACTCAGGTAAACAATTATTAGTTTTGGTGAGCTTATGTAAGGATTATCAACATTTGAGGCCATCCAGTAGTTCTGTGCTATCTGACCAATGGCAAATATCAGCTGAGTGATGAAAGCAAGTACGAAGTACGGATAGCCAGTTTTTAGGTACAGCAGGTATGACTTAAAGCCAATGTTGCCCACAGTTCTTTCTTCTTGTTTGATCAACTGATCGCCATTAGGTGCGTCATATTGTATCTCGACAGATGTTGTTGTCTTTCCCTCAGGACAGGTTTCTCTTCCGGATGTGCCAACCTCAGCTAGCCTTTCAGTGCCTGCAGTCTTTTTATGCGCGTTCACAAGGTCTGAAAATTTTTCACATGAAGCTAGTAACTCCGTGTAATGCTCTGCTCGCAGGATTTTCCCGTCTGACATTAGCTGCATATGAGAAGAATATATGGTTCAAAGTTTCTCAGGTTAAAAAACTTTAGAATCTTCTTTGCAATTAATTTGTATCTAATGTAAATAACCATACCAGACACCCTAATTGTATCTGGAGTAGAACAACCCAAGCATGACCCAAACCAAAATCAACTCAACCCAATTTAAAATGACCTGACCGAAGCTGAATGAGTAAATGACAAAAACCTTAACTGACCGACCTATTCGACCTGATTAGCCTTCTACCCGAAAATGGCAAGACCCAAACTGACCTGGCCTGACCCATACCAGAACCAAATTGCATTATATTGCCCAAAATGAGTGGACCTAAATGACCCGTTCGTTATAATGATAGGCTCACCAGACAACGCTGAAATGCAGGAAGAAAGTCAACTTGGTGTGTGACTAGCAGTACAGTCTTTGCAGATAGAGCTTCCATGACATATTCCTGTCACCATGTTAAAAATGAGATGTATCGTTGGCTTAGACAACAACAACAACATCAGAGCCTTAATCCCAAAAGATTTTCACATAGCAAATATGAACTAGGAAGTGAAGATTAGAGAATAGCTCGGCAAAAGATTTACTTTAAAGAGGCTAGTTGCAGTGTGTGCATCTACGGCACTGAACGGATCATCAAGGAGATATATGTCAGCATCTCTGTATAGTGCACGAGCAAGTTGAATTCGTTGCTTCTGGCCTCCACTGAGATTAACTCCTCTCTCCCCTATTTCAGTCATGTCACCGTAAGGAAGAAGCTCAAGGTCCTTCATCAACGAACATCTCTGAAGTGTATCTTGGTATCTCAGCTCATTCATGTCAGAGCCAAAAATAATATTGTCACGTATTGTCCCCGACTGAATCCAAGCAGTCTGAGAAACATAAGCTATTCCTCCAAAAACTTCAACCTGGAAAATATTTCAAGTAAAGTAATATGATCAATCTTTGAGTAATTCTGTGGAACAATTCAACAAGTTCAAGGGTTCATAGTTCCATAATACAGCAACATAATCTACAAGCCTCAAGGCCTCCTGCAAGTGCCATGATAAGAAGAGGCCAGACGCTCAGACCTACGCAGCAAGACCCCTCTTAAGAGAGAGTTTCTGGATGACCCACAGGCTACAACAAAAATTGTGACGAGAAATACATTGTATGACTGCCACAAACAGGTAAACAAAAAAGTGTAGCCATGACACACTTTTCTTTACTCCATAATTCAGAATCAAAGAATATTAAATTTTGGCTCTATTAGAAATGGAAATAATTTCAACTTAATTAGTTGACAGTAGATATAAAACTTACAGTTCCCTCTTTATATGGCACTTCTCCCAAGATTGCTGCTAGTAGTGTCGATTTTCCTGAGCTAACTTCTCCGCATATGGCTATCTTTGCGCCTGGTTGGACTTCCAATGAGATGTTTTTCAGTGTAGGCTTTGATTGATTCATTTCCCAGGAAAGATTTGCCGAGTTCATCAGAATGGCATGGTTCATGCTACTGATGTTGCCTTTTTTTCTGATATCTTCAACCTGAAGCTCTGACGCCTCAAGAAACCTAACAATTCTACTAAAAGCAACTGTTGCTTGGATCACTACATTAATGAGGTCTGAAATGGCGGTAACAGGACTTTGCAAAAGGCGCAATGTCGCGACAAAAGTAAAAACATTACTAGCATTTAGAGGAACTCCAAGAAAATAACAGGCTCCAAATGTAGCACCAGAAATCAGTATAGGAGACGTCCAATACAGAAAACTAGAACATAGTGTCCCTAGATGCACTCGTAATAACCATTTATACTCCACTTTCCTCGATCTTTCTATCATGTTCTTGAAGTGAGTCTCCCAGGCATATAACTTCAAAACCTTCATGTTCATTAGAGCCTCAGAACAAGCTTTCAGACGCTTATCTTGGGCAACCATCAGCTTAGTCATGAACTTGTGCCGTAATTTTGTGATGGGAATGTTACAAATCACACTTAATATAAGAACTACTAACGATGCAACAGTTGCAAGTCCCACTAAATGGATCAGAATCGCTATTGCGATGCAGATTTGGAGGGTTGTAGTCCAAATCTGGTGAAACCAGTAGGGGAATTCACCAATTCTGTAAGCATCAACTGTGACATAATTCATTATTTCACCTCCTGAATGATGTATCCTTGACTCACTCGATAATCTTAGTTGTTTCTTATAAATTAAGGAAGAAATCAAGGATCTCACTTTAAGGCCTATTATTCTGCTATGGAAGTACCATTGTCTTCGCGACAAAGATTCCGAAATTCTTAAGAAGAAGAGTGAAATTGCCAAAAGATAACCTTCATACCTGAAAGCTTCATTGCCTTCAGCGACCTTAATGAAGGAACTAAGTAGTAGAGGTCCGGCTGACAAAGTGAGGGTACTAATTAGAGCAAAGAAACCCGTGACTAGAATCCCTCTCTGGTTGAACGATATGATGGTCCAGAAAAGTGAAGATTGTAATGACGTTTCTTGCACATTCTGTTTGATAAGCTGGTCCATAAATTGCAAGTAACAGACTTCTGCTCCGTCAGAGTGATGTAACTTAGGCATATCCTCATCCGAAAGAGTCTTCTTCGTACCCAATTTCATCAAAGGATTCAACCACCAGAAGGACATCTTACTGAACAAATCCGTTTTGGAAAATTGGATAAATTGGACATCAGAATCAAGTTTGCTGATGTTGTCATCCTCACCTCTAAGAGATGCGTAAAGGGTACTTCCAGTGTCAGTCTCGTAACTTTCCTCAGTTTTATACCCATTGTAAGTACTAAACAAGAGAAAACTCGCTCCTATGAAAGACAGAATATCTAATGCTACCTTAACTGTGACTGTTTGATGTTTAACTATGGAAGCAAGTCCGAAAATGGACAGAATCCCAGCAAACAGGAAGGTAAGGATGGACAAGAGTCTTAAGGAGTTTTTTGAGAGATGATTTCCTCTAAGGCTTGATCTTAACCCCACTAACAACAACGTGAATCCTTGAACGAGAAGTACAACCCACCAGTTGACCGGTAAAAACGAATGGTCAATCCTCAACGTCTCTTCAAAAAACCAAACCCCTAAGCCTATGTAAACCATTCCCAAACAACCATTAAATACAGCCGAACATACTTGCAAGGTTGACAGGCATGTATAAACTTTCTTACCGCGAGTTCTGCAAATCATGCTATATATAACCAATGCCAGAAGCAATACATCAAAAAACACTGTCACAATATGGTTGACACATGAATTCGGATTACTGACCGACGAGAACACAGGAGTACAGGTCTCAGTACTGTCATTTGAACATTCAGAGTTCCCACAAAACAGACTCCACAAATTCTCCATCACTAACATTCAGCTCAGCACCCTTCTGCAAATCCTGCATGAACAGTTACAATAAAATATCACAAGTTAAAACCATACCGATTCCATGCCATAACAGCAGCATATCTACTAATGTAATAACGTAAACTAAAAGGAAAAAAATGACGAATATTAAGACGAAAACCTTTGATCAGAGAGGTGAATCTTGTGTGACCACTGAAGGCAAATGCTATCAGAGATGTCCTTATAATGAAAGGAACAGTAGAGAGATTATGAAATAAAGTTTAGCAAATTCCTGGTCACACATTCGCAGCTCACATATGTACGACTGTACGAGTAATGAATTACGAAAGTAATAGTTATCATGCACGCATATGCCATATAAATCTACAATACTGTATTATTATATAAAAATTAAAGTTAAAAAGTTTTAATACTTTTATCAAAAAAAATTCAAAGTGGAAATTTGAGTGGGTACTAACTGCATATACTGTATTCAAAGCAGAAAACAATACCTTGTAATTTTTATAATAATTACAACATAATATGCCATGTCTTTTACAAAGTAACTTTCGACGCATTTGGCACTTTATATATTTTGTTTCATTAGCCATGTAAAAGGTAGAAAATATTTCAATTAAGAATTGAACCAATAAAAAATTTCGAAAAAAGATCTGACTATATATAATAGGCAGTAATATAGGAGTAAGTGAGTAACCAATATTTCGGAAATGATTTATGAAATGACTAGATGAGCCACCTTACATTTCATTACATTTAAAGTCTTTTACATAGACTTGCATTTCAAAATTTATTTCAAAGATGATTAGATTTACGAATGATGACTCATCAGCTATAGTTTTCGATTAAGGATTAGATCAATGCTAAACAAATATTAATGTACTATACACAGGCGTCTTGACGCTACTGAAGTGAACACGGTATATATGTTACTGCTCTCGGGTTCCTGGCCAGCTTAGCTTTGTTCAGTGAGACTCTGCAGAATGAAAATGTGACCAATATTCCTTAACAAGTTGACCAAATAGTGAACCTTCCTTCTTCATTAGCTTCATTGGTTCATCATACTCCACAAGTTTTCCTGCAACAATGATCAAATAGCATGAAACCCAACCTGATAGAGGTCGAAAAATTGACCTGTCAAAATTTGATACCGATTTGGCTGATCCGATTTCCACCTCACTCACCTTTTATCTAAACCAGTCTATGACAGCTCTAAAGCCATCTGAGAAATCACAGTAGGTATCCATCACAGACTCACAGTGATAGAGTTGGAAGGACTTACCATCGCTAATGGCAAGGACCTTTGTGCAGTCCATCACAGTTGGTATCCGGTGAGCCACGGTAATGACAGTGCAATCTGCAAATTCGGTTCGTATTGTTTTTTGCAGGATCATGTCCGTCGCGTTATCAATTGACGCCGTTGCTTCATCGAGCACCAACACCCTGCTTCTTCTCAGCAAAGCACGTCCTAAACAGAATAATTGCCGCTGTCCCATGCTCCAATTTGATCCATCCTCCACCACTGGTGTAAAACATTACTTGATACAGTTAATTCTACTGTATAACCTTTCTAGAAACCAGAGAAAACACATCACGACGAACTTGTCCTCAGGATATAGCAGCCTTATCTCGTGCAAAAGAATCCATATTATTCTACAGAAAGAAGCTGTTTACCTTTAGAATCTAGCCCCTGCTCTTTCTCTTGAACAGCCTCTTTGAGCTGGCATTTGCCGAGAACCTATGCAAAAGATTAAAAAAAGAAACAATATGAAATGGCATGTCTTGAGAATGTATGAACAAATGATACCTATTAAATGGGAAACAAATACCTCCCAGATTTCGTCATCGTTGTGCTGACATAATGGATCTAAGTTAAACCTTACAGTGCCATTGAAGAGAGTAGGATCTTGAGGAATAATCCCAAAACGCGATCGCAGATCATGAAGCCCTATTGAACATATATCAATGCCATCAACTAAAATCTTCCCTCCAACAGGTTCTACCAAGCGAAATAAAGCGCCTATCAAGGTACTCTTTCCACTGCCAGTCCTCCCAACGATGCCAATTCTGTCCCCGCCCTCAAACATGCAGCTGATTCCTCGAAGAACCAGCGGCGTATCTGGTCTATACCTTATCTGTTATTCACCAAACTTCTTAGTTAAACCACAATAACAACTTTGCCCCTTTTTCTCAATGGCTCCGATTTGTTGCAAGGTAAAAAGGGTTGAATGTACGCAGCGTTACCAATGTGTTTAAAACACAGGGTGGTTGCAACTTGACAACCCAATATTAAGTTTCACCATAAAACGCATCAACATTCTGATACTTCACGATACAAGAAACATAGAGAGTACAATGAGTTGTCATTTTGCTTTATTCTATCATATTCCAAGGCCGAACAATAGCAAGTAAAACCATCTAAGATAAAATTTGTCTACTATGCAATTTATACCTGTAGATTACATATCTCCACTTTCCCAACTGATGGCCAGCTCAATGGAGGTCGCCTATTTTCAATGACCTCTGGAGCTTCACTCGGTACATGCATGTACTGATCAAGCCTCTCCACGGAAATGATATAGTTGGCTAGGGTGCATTGATGTTGGATTGAGAAAACCATAGTCACATTCAATGAAAGACCATATGATAATGCCATTCCAATAAACCCTGCATCACCGATTCTATCAGACCTCTACTATACGATTTGACATTCACAAAAGAAACAGATTTAACTTCGTTACTAAATACTGTAAAGTTGCAGTGATTGTTTGGTTCACCATAAAATTTATAATGAAAGTTTTTTAATAGAAAAGTAACAAAATAACAACGATATGTTGGAAGTTTTGCTCGTAAACTTGCTCAATCAATATCCACATAATGAAGACCTTTTAAGTAGGCATTACATGAAATACCTATAATTCAGCAAAAGAAATTAGCACTACATCAAAATATAAAATAAAAACTTTATCATGATTGTTAAGTCCATCACAATTGTAAGTAGTGGAGTTTTCTATGATTCACGAGTTAACCGAAGTCGTTTGATTGAACAGCCAGGAAATGAAATTCCACAGGAATTTCCATGATTTCACGAGTTAAACGAAGTCGTTTGATTGATAAGCAACCTCCTCCATTTTTGAAGTAACTTGAACTCCTAAGAATTTCTCATATGTTAAATCAAACAAGACACTATTTAGCAACTCCAATGAATCGGAATTCAAGTGTATATAGGTGTGTAACCTAAGGACCTCTTACTAACTTAATCCTTTGGGAAACTGTAGCCTGAGAAGGATAGTCTCTTACCAGAGCTAAAAGTTCCTGTAGGAAGCAAAACCATGCATAATGCTGCCGTTGACAAAACACAAGCACTGAGGATCTCAAGCCTCTGAATCAACCATTCATTAGCTGAAAAATTGTGGAAGAAAGGGCTAGCATTTATATCAATAAGTCTGAGAGTCTTCGCAAAAAAACGGTCTTCCGCCTTAAAAGCCCTGATTGTCATGGCTCCAGCTACAGATTCAGCTAAATGGTTCGCAACCAAAGACTTGGTTGTACCATTAAGTCTCATCAGCTCTTTTGCAGTTGCGAAGTAATATCTCTGAAAACATGGTTAATATAGACTGATCAGCTCCAGGGAAAATAAGAATTATAACAATACAGAAAATTTTGAAAGCCTCTCTTCACTAGCCATTTTTATGACTGCTGACTATTTTGACAGTAAGTCCTGTAAGAGTCTATCTTACTGTAAGAATAACCTAAATACTCGATGAATTTTTATACTCCGTAATCCATCACTCAATATATTGTATAAGTAATTAGAGTGGCCTTAAGGTGAAACAGTTTCATACAAGAATTTGTGACAGTTTCAGCTGTAAGAATGATTTCAATACGTAAAGTGTACTCTCTTCCGATAAGCCAAAACATAAAATGGATGTATTAAAGTTACCTGTTCAGAAGATTGTTCATATTGTTTACCTGCAATCTTATTGCCACGTAAATCACGGGTATGCAGACCAACAGGACCTGCCAAGTGAGGACAGCCAACACTCCTAAATTGGAATACGCGTATGACGTAGAATCAAGGACAAAGAAAAAACTGAAGGGGACATCAAGGTCTACAATGCTCAAATCTGCCGAGACCTACACAGATGTAAAAATAACATGGAATCAATCATTATTCGTTAACTTAGACCAAAATAGCAAACTAAATTAAAGTTGTGATACTTAGTATTCCTAAATTAAAAGGTACTCCCCATGTTTCACATAAATCTTTCTGGTTAACTTTCCATGGTTAACAAGACAACATTGTGACCATATCTTTAGCATCCAGTATTACTTTGTTTTTGTTGAAAACATAATTTTGTGAAATATTTTTTGATAATAAACATAAATATTTTAGCATGAGCCATACTTCTTAATATTTTTACGGTTTAAGTTTTGAAGCTTTAACTTCAAGTCTTCAAAAACTCAAACAAGAAGATAAAGTGAAACAGAGGAAATAACTAACATAAGTTATAAACTTACGACTATATAACCAACGCACTTTTGAAGCCGATGCTTTTTTAGATATCTCACATAATGTTACAAAAACAATTGTTGATATGAAGCATATAGACAAGTAGATACTTACCCGACTTAGTATCCTTCCAAGAGGGGTAGAGTCGTAGAAAGACATTGGAGCTCGAAAGAGAGAGTTCAGTAGCTGGGAAAATAAATATATTGAGGATAACATCCCAAACTTAACAATAACAAGAGATCTTATGAGCAAAAAGATTGTCGAGCTGAATCCAATGATGAGGTAAACCATAATCAACTTTTCTGTGCTGACATTCGGATTATCAACGCTAGAGGCCATCCAAATGTTCTGTGATATTTGGCCTGCTAGAAATGTCCAGTGAGCGAGAGCAACAACGGCAAAATATAGATAACTTTTACCCTGACTAAAGTACAGCAGATATGGCTTCAATCCAGTATCTCCCACTTCCCTTTCTTCGTGTTTAATCAACTGACCACCTTCAGATGCATTGAATTGTTTCTCAACATTGGTTAACTTAATCTCTTTAGCTGAATGGTTTTGTCTTCCTGTTTTATTAAGCTCAGCCATGTTTTTTGTACCGGCTGTCTCTTTATGCGCATTTACAAGGTCCAGGAACTCTGGACTTGAAGCTAACAACTCATCATAAGGCCCTGCTCGAAGGATTTCCCCATCTGACATCAACTGTGAACAAGAGATCAATTCTTTCATGTATAATCATAGGTGCAGACGTGCAGTTTCAAAATCACAAGTTATGACACTAATAATATCAGCTCCACAGTTTGATTTGTATAAGGACATGCTAAATGATGCATTTTTATAAGAAATTAGAAAAACATAAGTCAGTAATGTAAACTCACCAAACAACAATGAAATCCAGGAAGAAAATCAACTTGGTGTGTCACAAGCAAGACAGTCTTGCTAGAAAGAGCTTCCATAACGTATTCCTGCAACAGTTTCAACACCACGTGTTACTCTCGCTACAGAAAAAAGAAACAGGGTTATTCATGGATTCAAAATGATGGTTACATTGAAAAGGCTAGTTGCAGTTTGTGCGTCAACAGCACTGAATGGATCATCCAAAAGATATATATCAGCATCTTGGTATAATGCCCGAGCAAGTTGAATTCGCTGCTTCTGGCCACCACTTAGATTGACTCCCCTTTCCCCTATTTGAGTCATGTCACCGTGGGGAAGAAGCTCGAGGTCCTTAACCAATGAACATCTTTCTAGAGTATCTTGGTACCTCTGCTCATCCATGGCAGATCCGAAAAGAACATTCTCACGTATTGTGCCCGTTTGAATCCAGGCTGTTTGTGAGACATAAGCAATGCTTCCATACACTTGAACCTACACCATAAATTAGCTTCAGGAAAGAGGAGATACGAGTAGATACTAAAGCTAGACATAATCAAATAGCCTCTTTGAACTTCAAGAAAATCCTCCGTACTTATAAAGATATGAATACTTGATAACTTTTGATACATCTCATACAATGAAGCAGCCTCAAGGGCTCCCGAAAATGTTGGGGTTTAGGGGGGTTGCTTCAGCGAGTCTTGCCTGTCTGAACATAGATTGGCCGTTTCCAAATCATCATAATGAAAATTGCATAGAGTGCTTGGTACTTCATCATAAGAAACGAAAACTATTACTTACTCGATTAAAATACTAGGTCTACATGATACGAAACGAAAAAGCAATTCAAAAGCGAAGGGCTTACAGTTCCCTCTATGTATGGCACTTCTCCAAGAATTGCTGCTAGAAATGTTGATTTTCCGGAGCCAACTTCTCCACATATGGCGACTTTTTCACCCTGTTGAACATTTATATTCATTTTCCTTAGAGTGGGCTTTGATGAATTCATTTCCCATGAGAGATTTACTGATTTAAACAAAATGACATCATTTCTGCTGTTGATACTGCTCTTTGTCCTGACATTTTCAAATTGGAGCTCTTGAGCATCAAGAAAGTT
>JAYMSF010000728.1:0-14237 GCA_036897335.1 Silene vulgaris | reverse complement strand
CAAATGGGGTGAAAATAGATGAATGGAGGGAGTACAAAATAGGTGTCAGTCAACATGCATAATACACCGACATGAATTCTAAAGGCGATTGGAAGTTGAAAGTTGAAACCCGTCAAAGAATTTTGTTTGTGTGCAATACATAATACATACTGTACTATTATTGTTCTTATTCTTAATTTGTTGTATGCAATTTGTAAGTTGTTTTTAATCAACACAAAAAGTCATGCATGTACTTGATATATGCATGTTGAGGCAAATTTTCTAATCAATGCATAGCTCTTGTAGTCATGTAGGTATGAGATATTTGATTGATTATGTTAGGGACAAGGACTAAGAATGTCTTTCATGATCCATTCTTGTCATTTCATGTTTTTTTAGTTCATTCTAGTTTAAAGCCCGAATTTAAAACATTTTATATTTTATTAAAAGAACTCCTGAACATTTTGTTAGACAATATTATCTTATTCTTTTGGCATAAGAAACTCATACTTGACGACTTAATTATACGAAAGCGAATCCGGTAACCCAGATATAAACTTAGACTATGCTAATATTTTGCTTGAAGAAGTTTAAAGTTGTATCTTCTACCTTTAAGGACCCCATTAACTCATACTGCATGCCAAGTAAGGGAAGAGACTTGGATACAATGAAGTCAAACTCATCATTCATCAATAGATGTCCCATTTTCCATTTTTCCATTTTTCCATTATGTATCCTTTTCTCAAATAGTCGTATTTAGATTGTTGTTTAGCCAATCTATGCTAAATGCTAATACAATAAAGTCAAAATCATAGTTTAGCCAATCTTACAGAACACCATACTTGTTGATATGTAAAAGCATCATTAAGAGCGGTAAGTATAATGTTCAAACAATACTCAAACTTGTTTCTAAATGTTTCATAAGAATATCAAGTATCAGGCGGTGCGCTTGCGTATTTTAATCGTGTTTTGTTTTGGGTTAAGCGTTTTGCTGGATTTTTTTGAAGCGCTAGTTGGGTCTAAACAAATTGATGCTCTTTCAATTTCTTATGTTGACAGATCCTTTGCTGATTCAATTGTCCTTTGTCACGGATTAAGCGGTTAGCCATGCCGAGAAGCGTCTTTCCGAGCTAGACAGCAAGCTTGTTATTGTCTGTGTGTAATTTTGTGTTGGTTGGTGTTCTTTATTTATGGTTTGACGTTGATTCTATGGGATTGAACTTTGAAGGTCTACCTTTTCGTTTTTACTATTTTAAATACTATTGAACTTGTACGGAATGGAAATGTTGTTTCTTTTTTATTTGTGTAATTATTGGCATCTAAATTTTTCATTGACAAAAGCTACAAGTCTCATAATCGCAGTTAAGGTTTTGATGCGCAAAGGGCTGTGAGGCTCTTTTCCCAGCACTGGAAAATGAAACCTTAAACCCTTTCCTGGCACCTGAGGAAAATGAAACCCTAAACCATCTTGCGGTAACCTAGGTAGCACCAAAACGGACACGGATATGTGATACAGCATCCCATGAAATTTAGGACACCGGAGGAAACTTAATAAAACATATTTTTTATGGTTAACTGAAATTGAAACCATCTAAAAAGTAAAGTAGGTTTGAACAATTAACGCCGAATAGCTAGGCTAATTTGCTCTCAAATTACTTTAATCTCTTGTAGTATATAACATGGAGATGATAGATACTACACATACATCCCCAGTTGAGAAATTTTCATGTACAAAAATATGGCCATCAAAAAAGCAAGGATTACGGTCTTTTCCACAAAAGTTGTCAGCAAGGGTGAAGACTTGAGATGCGTCAAGCAGCTCTAGGCATGAGTCTGCCTCCCCGGAATTCCTCGTCTTCATCTTCGGAAACCATCCAAGGTTGTCGTGGTCCCTGCACCAATGAACCTAGTAAGTTTGCGCCTTGAGCAACATTTCCTCACACTTAATGAAGACAATGGTGGTACCGGTACGGGGCTGATCTAGCTTAGTATGAGGTCTTGATCTCGATTCCCGGAGATTGCAGCTTAGGAGGGATAGCTTTAACCCCTCTCATGGTACTGTCCGCCTAATGGCGAGGTGTGTCTGTGACTTTAGCAAGCATACAAATGCTACTGATAGTAACTTAAAAAGTTATACGGTGGCCCAAAGTGATCTGTGAAGCATATGGCCATATGGGCGTGACGAATTCAAATGGGTAGTAGGAACTAGTGAGTTTTATGCAGCAAAGAAGAGGGGGAAACCGGTCATCATTTCCCTTAAATAAGAACACGAAATTAGGAATGTATTGGCAGAGGCCACACTGTGGCAGAGACTGTGGCCTCCGCCAATGCATCACCTTGTTTTAGCGGTATTACCTCTTTCAGTACTCTTAATTCTTAAGGCCTCAACTGAAGCATGCCCCCAACAAAGAACCAAGGAATTCAAGTTCAAATAAAATATCCAACCCCCAACAAATGACTAAAAACAGGGCTCAGATATCATCACAGAAGGTGTTGAAAACTCACAACAGTCCCTCTGTAGAATGTCACAAGAGGAAAGGTAGCTCAGCTATAAGCAATCACTTATTAACAATTAATCATCTGCATCAGATTAATCCAACGATCCGAGTAACAATTTCAGAACCTAGAGAGGGAAAGCAACACACATACACTGACCAGATCTTTCCTATGGCTAGCAATTACTTTCTCAGAAATTCTTATGCAAGGCACAAAAGAATCAATGATTCAAATAGTATTGTAACGACAGCATGATCACCAAGTATCACATACCTTCCCCAACCGGGTAATTTTTGGGAGACTACCAGTCATGTCAACCACAGTCGAAGGCTCAGCTACTCGAAGACCAGCATCAACAACAAAATCAAGGCCCTACAAAAATCAAAAAGAGCCATCATTGACCCGCAATAAAGAAAAAATGTCACTAACTGAAATACATGTTGACCATAGCACCACTTCAAAACTCCAATGGATAATCCACAAATTGTATTACATATTTACATCATCACAAATGAATAAATGATACCTCTTTTCCATATACATCAGCAATCACAACGGGGTCTAATATCCATTCAGCTTCAGTTTGTCTTTTGACACTGCAATAAGGATGACATAGAGAACCAGAAATTCAGAACATACGACAAAGAGAACATAAAAAGAAAAAATTATCCAGCAAAGATCTAACTATACAAGGCAAGGGAGATCTATGTATACACATACTCATTTAAGTGCTTCTCGTACATGTCATACAACAGCTGAAAAATTCACCAATTGTTCCAAGAAAGAGAAGAAATTACAGAATTCAGAGCTTCCAACTGACCTTGTGGAAATTAAAGGTGAATCCAATTTGTCGACAATTGCTTGGGTTATAGGATCATCAGGCATACGGACACCGATGCTCTTCTTCGGTGTATATTTAGCATTTCCAGGGCCATAATTGGTACATTGTTTGGGTAAATTTTTGCTTGCAGTTAATATGAAGGTGTACTGCCACAAGAATATGACAAATCCAAATTCAGAACCTTGACATATATGTGGAAACTAAGATATTGGTGCTGTAAAGCAGTAAAGGGACGGAGAACATTGGAAATCCGAAAATGACATCCAGCAGCTATGAATAAGACATCACTCAATACTCAAATCTCATCGTGCAGAACTATGTAACTAACTTAAAATTTCAGCATTCAACAACTTAAAAAGCTTCCACAATTTAAAAATAAAAAATAAATAAAAAATGACAATGAAAACTCTAGGATCTCTGACTCCGTGACCAAAGTACTGCGGGGAGAGGTGGAGGGGATTAAGTGTTAAGAAACGAGGAAGACGGAGCAATACAAGTACGCTGGACTTCTATTCCACATATACAAGTATTATGACATTCAGGCTCTGCACATCATATTAGTATCTGCCTCTCAATCTTCGAAAGTAGGAGGATATGGGGCTCACAACAACCATCATGCAAGTCTTCAAATTTATAGCTCATCCTCAAACACAAAAGGGAAAAGTACTGCCAAGTGAATTAGTAAAAATACAAAGACCACTTACAGGTCCAGGAAGGCAATGCTTGACAGCACGAAAGATGTTTGGGTGACCAAGGCTATCACCACGAGGAAATCCCATTGTGTACACGTCAATATCATGGAACGAACGACATAAGATGCTAAGAGGCTGTAAAACAACAAAAATACACTGAAATCAGAGTACTGGCTCGCAAAAGATACAGAGTCAAATATAAAAGTATAAAACAGCTTCATAAAAATTTTCAAAGTAACATCCCAGGAAAATAGCCAATCTAAAACAGATATCAATGATAAACAGATTAAGTATATAGTAGCACGGTAGACATGTCAATCTTTTTACCTTAGTAGTTTCTATCTCCTTGATCCTGCAAAAGAAGCCCATTGATGAAGTAAAGCAAAGTAACAAAAAGGCTTAGCATATTTATCTGGTAAACGTGAGGGATAAGCCGTTAACTGAATACCTCCTAAGACGTTCAAGGGCTGAGTGACTATTCATATCGCAGACAATAGCATACCTGTAAAAATTAAAAAGAGAGAACCTCAGAAGAAGAATTCATTAAAAGGTTATAACTGGTGCCATTTACCCTCTCTCTGACTAAGGGAAAGGATGAAATGCTGAAATACCTAATTCGTATTCATAACAAAAAAAAAAGATTTTTTTATTTTGTTTTTCTACTGGAAAGATATAGAGAGTAGTGTAATAAGGAATAAAATGTAGGTAAGTGAGCTTACCTATTTGTTTTTATTTTTTTTGGTTCAAATGAGAGCACTATGTCGAGGGTGAGAATCGAACCCCCAACTTCATGGTTGAGTTAAGAGAGCTCTTACCACTTGAGCTAACTCCTGTTCTCAACTTACCTATTTGTTTGGATAAGGGAAGTTGGAGGGAAGGGATCAGGAAAGGGACAATTTCCTTCATTTGGATAGTAAAATGGAGGTGGACACCTCCATTTTCTTCTTAAAAGTCAAATGACCTCTCTCTCCCTTTCCCTTCTCTCCTTCCTCCACCCTTCCCTTTTTCATCCATTTTTTGTATCTAACCAGGCCTACGAGTTGAGATACAAACTACAACCGAATAACAGAAGAGAAAAGAAATAGACACAGATCATACTTTATTCTAATATATATGCAAAAGAACTGTCACTACTCACTGCAGAAGGTCCACGCTGCTGATAAAATATACTCCGTATCAATGATGAAAAGTGGAGAATAGTGGACATCAGTTATCCTCAATCACATAATGTAAGAAGGGGAGCAACATACACAGTATCCGTGGGGATGACACCAACAGCTCCTTGCTTAAGTTGCTCAATAACAGGTTCTAGTTTCCAACTGTCAGCTCCTGACGGATCAACTTCAATATAAAGCAGGCCATCTTCCTGGCATTTTAGAAGTTGAGTTTTTAGTACCTAATATTGAAGCTCCACTATTACCAAGTACTTGGCTTGGAATATTATTATAATATAAAGAAAATCACCAATGAGACACCAAAAAGATTCCGTTTCCTATATTATGAAATAGCTGTGATGCTATTTTCAACAACGTTCTTATTACGGGTCAAAGGTGAACACTTATTTTTTGTGTTTCGACAAGAGATAAGGTTCTGTGCATGTAACCTCCAATAACATCCTCATATATGGGAGCCTTTGAGGCGTAGTGTTTGAATAGCAGAAAGTAGTAACTAGTAACTAACCGATTCTGAAGCCATTTTTCCCTCACTGGCTAAAGAATCCAATGTGTCAAATAATCTTTAAGAAAGGTTTAAACTTGAAAGAGATACACTGGGTGTCTAGAGAGTGTGTAGTCGTAATAAGAGACCGTAGAGACATCAACATTGTCAAAATTACCAGCCACACATTATCTGTCCCATCACTCCCAAGTGCTACAAATGTCGACACTCGAAATGTCATGAGTGTGATTTCCAATAGTGTTTCATTACTAACACTTCATTCTGGAACTTTTTCAGTTCAAGATAGGAGCCTGAAGGCTGATACACTACAAAATCCCGTACCACGCCATTACACCACATGTTGGAGATTGAGGCACTACTCTAATGTTGTTCTATTAAGTTACGGAACTGAAATAATCCCATTGAAATCACTAGCTCAAAACATAGCGAAGACGCCCAAAATCAGTAATTACTCTACAATTTCTTCTACAGCAAAATCAACATCTGTTCGCAACAATATAGCATCAACCATAACTATTTATGCAGGCGTGACAACAACAAAGTACTCCACTACTCCCTTTGTCCTACCCATATGTTCGCCTTTTTTATTCTTTATGACGAGTATTTTAGGCAAACGTAAACAAATGACTGGGACAGATAGAAGCGTTACACTAAATTTCGCCCGAAATTCAAATAATTCCAATAAAATCAACATAATTTCGATTCAACAACAACACAATCTTCAATTTAACAGTAATTCCTACTTTCATAAACACATTTCGCCGAAATTGAATTCTCGAGAACATTTAATTTCAGCAGTAAATTTCCAGGTATCAATGGCCTCGTTACTTGGCAAATATTAGATATAAAAATGAAAGGAAAGAGAAAGGAAGACCTTGGAGAAGCGAGGGGTCGAGTATTTGAGACGCTTAGGGCTTTTCTTAACAGCTTTCGCTTGGAGAGAGAAAGTCGACGGTTTAGGTCGTCGGAAAGTAACGGCGGTGCGACGGAACGGAGAAAAAGAACGTCGGAAAGAGAGTGACGACGCTTCTGTGATATCCTTATCTGCTGGAATTTGTATGCCGATTTTCATGGCGATTGCCGCCATTTTTTAGCCACAAACGTTACGGAGTATGAATGTGTGAGTGTGTGACGTACTTTACTGCTCTTGCTTGTACTAGAAAATCACCTTAGTAAAGGAGTGGCTGTAATAAAATTGAGAAATTTAAAATTACTGCTTGGATAGGGTATTTGAAACATGGTTGTAAAAATTGTTAGGGGCTTTAAATACCCTGCGTCCGGCGTCCGCTGCCTGTTTGCGGGACTCTTGATCCGGGGGTCAAATAGTTTTGAGTTTGGGTCGGAGGGCCGTTGAAGGGCCAAAGACAATATCCACGTGCTACGGTATTCCTGGGGAGGGTCAGAGGCAGTGGATACACCGGGTCTTAGGATCTTCCTTCCTCTTCAACCTTTAACCTTTTGGTTGGATCGGCGACACTCACGCTCAGGAAACATTGTTGTGTTCTTTAAGAGGACCGCTTTTTATTTAACCGTAAATATATTCGAAAATAAAAATTATTATAATATAAAAAATACGGTAATACTTAAGTCTATTACCAAATCATCTTTCACAAAATATTATTTCGATAAGAAAAAGTAACATTTACACATCGGAAATTATGATCAAAGTTCCGTCTTGGAGATTGTGAAAAAGCAAATTGGAAAAAAAAAAAAAAAAACACTAGTAATAGTCGTGAAAATGATGTTATTGTGTGATATATGACTTAATTAATCAAAAAATAGCGTGTTCGTTACATTTCCTTGAATGGGGTTGATGTTGATCTTCATGACTTGCCATACAATTTGTTTTATTTCCAGTTTTCAAATATATGCAGAGAACTGGTGGATGTTAATACGCTGTCATAATTTCAATATCTGTTTTTACATTATTCAAAAGATTGAAGAGGAATATTAAACGGTAGAAAGGGTGGTGAATGGTGATCTTATGAGTTACAGTATTATAATGAAAGGGGAACTATAGGCAGACTTGGAGGGAGTATGACACAACTAATGGATCCTTTTATTCGCCCTTCCAGCATTTGCCCGAGTTGTTCAGAAATCGACGAAAAGCCATTTACCTCAATAGTATTGTATTCACTTTTCTCCATCATTTTATATGCATGCTCATGTGACCCAGAAAAAACAACTTATAAAGGGAAGTAGAAAATGTCAGTTTAAAAGAACTTTGGAGCGAACGTCGGATAACTTCTTGTTGCGAAACCCAAACGAGTTAGAAAACCAATTACGAATAGATCGGCAGCTGTCCAATATCCAAAGATTTGCCATGAGACTATGAAAGCAAAGCTAAAAGGTGTGACTCGGGTCAATGAGCACTTGAGCAGTAAGGCTAATACATATTCAGGCAAATCAGGAAAATGTAAGCAGGGCCCTAAATGACTCTTATGGCCACCACATAAGTTACTTGGGGACAAGCTACAGGGCTAGCCGGCTAGGCTTATGAGAATTCTCGAAAATGCTTTGTAACTTCATTAGCAGGCGAGATCCAACAGGTCGTCCCGCCCTTGAACGGCTAAGCAAGACCCGTGCCTAAGATTACTACTACTCCAGCATCATGCTAATATTGCTAAAGCATACACAACAACAAAAATGATGAGCCCATATAGCATACAATCATTATGAGACAAATAATGCGGAAGATAGCACAGCATTATCTTCTTATACCAGCAGTTATCGGTGAAGAAACCGACTTCAAACCAAGTTTCATTTGCTAGAATCTGAGACTACAGTAACAATTATAGCTTCTACGATAATATAAAAGGCGTAGGAGGAGCTGCAAACATCTAAACTAGAAAATAAAAAACTCTTCAAATGGCATAGCCCATGCAAAAGTAGAGGGCATACTCTGTATAAGGGACTTATATTGTTGGCGGGGGCGGCATATTGTGCTTGGCAAAACCTACCCATACCAAGATACCAACTCCAAGACAAATCCATCCCATAACATCATAGCCGAAATCACTCATTGCAGTAGTTTGCTTCTTTTTTGGCGGGGCCTGGCAATGAAAACACCAAAAATTATGCACAACATCTCATATGAAATTAAGCAATTGAATACGTCAGCCTCTTGATCCAATTAGTCAGCCAACCAAGGTAGCGGAGTTGCAGTCCAACAAAAGAGACGATGAAGAAACATGCTTGTTGGCAGTGAGGCCGTAAATGGTATAGTAGGTAATAGGGAGGAGAGAGATAAAGAACAATAAGAGCATAAAGATTAATAAGGAATTACCCTAGTTGAATTGGCCGCTACACCCCCCAAGGCCCCCATGTTTCCCTTGTGGATCTCAGCATGCAGTTCAGGAGCCTAGAAACACAAAGAAACAGCTTCATAAGATTTACATGTACAAGTAAGTGTGTAACGAAACATCTGAATTACGGCTGGAATTTAGTTAGTTAAGCCAAATAACAAATCTGAATTCAGTCAGTTAGACTAACAGAACCTAACATCATCTGTTATAGGCATATTGGCGGGGAAAGCCTAGCTCAGGTTTAGCGATTCAGCCCATGGTAGTAATCATTTCCTCTCTACTTCTCTCATTGTAATCTTTAGTTGCGTAATCATTCAGTTACTCAACATTCGTCAATAAAAGATAATTTGATTCCATTCTTATTCATTGGAGTCCTATTCTTTTACACTGATTCCTCGATTGGTCCTCGAGTTACTATTGTCTTTGTGGACTCCGTTCAAGTGGTATCACACTTCCTTCCTGGGTTTGTACTTAACAATGGTGAACAACAGAAATCGAAGAAATTCTGAGCCTTAGTTGAATGAAACAGTCAACTCTTTTGAGGATCGCTTAAGCAACTATTTGGGGGTATTCAAGCAACTATTTGAGGGAAATTACCCAGAAAAAAAATCAAGATCGTATTGATTGGCAAGCAACTTTGCGGGTTCAAAGTCAGGGTTAAGAGCAATCCAATGGTCGGACGGCGGAGATGCTTCATCAATTGACTAATTTGGCAGCAACAACTCAGGTGCCAGAGTTGGTAATGGTATTGGTGGCACACTGGCACCGCATGTAATCCATTCGATTCCAATGTTGCTAGCTTCTCTAAATTTGAACTTCCCAAGTTTTGGGGAGGAGATATTCATGGTTGGTTGTATAAAGTTGACTAACCTATCATCACGATAATTTATTCCAGATCAACTACAGCATCAGGGGGAATAAAAGAAAATGGGAGAAAATTTGCCCACTGAGCATATTAAAGAACGCTTATTTTTGGTGGAGCCCAAGATTCATTGTTCTTTCTCCAGAGCATCTTAGGCCCAATGTGTCAAAAGAATTAAATAGACTCTCGAGGATTCTTTATCCATCAAGAGATTAATTTTCCGGCTTACACGATTGCAGAAGTCAGACTTTACCACTTGGCGTGGGCATCAAGGGAATAATAATGACAATGAACTATGAAACATGTAAACTTAAGAAACACAAATCAAGAAACGATGAAACATCCATACATGGTCAGCACAAAATAGCATTGCAAGTAGAGAGACAGATGCCAGTAAGATTCAGTTTCAGATATTTACTTCATTTTTCATTTTTTCTAGAGTTCAAATCTCTTGGTACTGTCACAGCCTCACAGGAAGGTTATAGTGGTTCATAAGATTCATACAGATAAAATGCAAACACTAAAGCTGCATCTATATAGTGTGTACTAGGTAGTTCTTCCCGGACATCTCCTGCGCAAACTAAATGATAAATAACAAAAACTAAGTAGCTACTAAATCACCTAACAACCCACAAAAAGATACTCCCTCCTACCCATAACAAATGTCCCATTTGATTAAAATACCCCACTCATTTATTCAACAAATGGGACATTTGTTATGGGTAGGAGGGAGTACAAATTTCAGATACATCGCCCACAAGATATAATATCTACTAAACAAATGACGAAGTCATAAAGAAGACAGTGTCACGCTTCTTAGAGACAGACAACTATATCGACTACAACAATCTTTGCTGTGGAGAAGACCTCGGGAACATTATTGCATATCACTTTCATTGAAAAATAAGGCTTCTACTTTATAGAAAACTATATTAATATATTGCTCCGTGAAAAGTGAAAACTATTATTTTGTGCCAATGACCCGCTATCCATATTGAAAACATTACGAGTTTAGGTCTTTAAGACAACCCTCGACAATCTCCCCCCAACACTGTGACAAGTATTATGCTTTTTTGTTCCTTTAAAATAGTTTTCTATTTTATGCCATTCTCGTACAAGTTACAGTTATATAATGACATTCCCAGAGTCCTTGATAAGTATACCACTCTAGGCCAATCTACTAGACACATTTGGCCTCTCCTCGTCTTAGCACTGACTGATAAAAACAAACAAAGCACAAAACAAAACAACACCACCACTCCACCAGTTCAGCAAAGAAGTAAAAAGATAGTTCGTTCATGTTCTGTTTTCATTTGAACAAATCTAATTCATCGCTCATTGAACTACGGTGGATTCTCGGATGAACCTCATGTAAAAAAAATTAAAAATACACAATACATGAACAACGAATATATGCATAAACAATTGAGCACTTTCATTAAGAAATGGCTGTTTACCTTTGATGAAACTTCAAAAGACTTTTGATACAAATCATTACTAGGATCCTACAAAACAAAAACAAAAACAAAAACAAACAATTAAGTAATGTTCACCAAATATACCCAAAAGATTGAATTAAGAATGCTTTTATTTTATTTTCTTTAAACCTCCTCCGCGGCTTGTTGAAAGCAAACAGCAGCTTTCTGAAAGTATGGTTTAGCCTCTTCAACATCCGGAGTCACGAAAGCCTGAGAGGTATATGCATTCCCCAAACACCAAAGTGCATCATGTTTCCTAGGATTAACTTCCAACGCTTCCTCTAGCTTCGAAGCCGCATCTTTATTCAACAACACACCATAATCAGTAAATCCTTCCGACATAACACACAATCGAGGTTTAGAAACCTCACACAACCTCCATTTATAAACCGTTCACCTCAAACTTCCATCCAACCTATTACATCACCTTACTCCAGATAATGAAAACATACCCTAATCTTAAAAACCCCACTAAAGTTAGTCTTCACATTCCTCAACCAATCACAGACAATAATCATTCTCAGTGATAACATACTTCCTAGCTCCTACGAACCTAAATAAAAACCCGCATACTGAAATCAACTAAAAAGAATAATCTCTTTTAAAACCAATCGATTTCGCAACAAAAACGACAAACCGAAACCAATCAATCAAACAGATTACTCCCAAGTCCCAATAATTAAGAAACAAACCTAATCATTGCAACTAAAAACAACCCACATACTAAAATCAATCTAAACGAACAATCTTTCTACAAAAAACATCAATTTCTCAACAAAACCCAGAAACCCAAATCAATCAAACAAAAAACTTCAGAAAAATCAAGAAAACAAACCTGAAAGCATTTGTTTGGCTTCATCAGTGGAAGTCTGAAATTGGGATAACTCAATCAAAGCACCTCCCCATCTCGTCAAATTCTAAATAACATAATTACAGATTAATCAGCAAAAACAATAACAAATAATATCAAATTAACTTCAAATTTTAACACAAAAAAAAGGGTGGAGGAGAAAGAAAGAGACATCAGCATCAAGAGGGTTTATGGCGTAGGCAGTTTCAGCAGCTTTGCGAGCATACTCGAAGAACATGAGACGATCATTGTCACTAGACATGTCCATCTTTTTATCTCTTTTAGGGTTTTGTGTAGTTCTTGCAGAGATGAAGGATAATTCTGTTGCCAAAGGAGGATTTAATTGGGGGTTTTAGGGAGGTTTGGTCGTTTTTTTTTTATACGAGTTACTTATATAAGTTGTTACTTGTTACTGCCGCCTTACTTAAACATATAATTCTTCCGTTAAAATACTTTATAATATTGGTTCTTGATTTGTTGTTTGATCAAGTCCTCCCTTAACCTACTTAACAATTAGCATCACATATATTTTTATTATTGATAATCATTATAAATACTTCTTCCCTTCCATTGAATTCTATACATTTCACTTTTTGGGCACTATTCATATGTCAAGTGAATATTCGATACAACTTCTAATATGTAGTATAAAACATAGTCGTGTGAGATCTTGTTTAAATTGTCTTACCAAGCACATTGTGAATATCAAATTTTTATAATTTTTATCAATACGTAACTAAAGATATTAACAAAAGAAAACGGGTATTGACAAACGTAAATAAAGCAAATGTATAGAATTCATTAGAATGGAGGAAGTATAGTTTTTTAGAAGGGTATTGACAAACATTTGATGACTATTTGCACATATCACTGTTGTGCAGTTAAAAGTCTTCTTGTTTCAGTTACCTTTAAGGAACTCCTTTGCATTCTTTTTCTATCAGCAATTGAAAAATGCTAATGTTTGTATGTTCACTACTATATGTTTCATTGAACCATTTTGGAACTATGCTCATATTACTACTATTTTTTTTTCTTCCTACAGCACCGAGGCCAGCGACGGCTCCTAGTTGGGTACTCCTAATTGGGTGATTAGATGATTTCGACGAAAAATTTAATTGAGAGATTTATTATTTTGTTAGATTTATTCCTTTAACAATTGTTGATGTAAAAGTAATAAGATTATTGATTTTGTAAGTTGATCGTGATGATGTAATATAATTATAATTTTTGATTAAAATCATTTAGATCTCGATTTCTTGAATGCTAATATTTTTTTTTGTTATAAAGAAATATCTAAGAGACCAGTTTTATTCAAGCACCGGTTTCATAAAGATCAAAGAAACTAGTTTTGGCCATTAACTGGTTTCTTAGTCAATAAGCAAAGAGACCGGTTTTCTGTCACAACTAGTCTCTTAAGGATAACCAAAGAAACCGGTTTAAATAACAGGTTTCTTACGCTAAGACACCTATATATGAGCTAGAGACCTGTTATAAACCAGTTTCTAAGGTTGTTTTTAACCAGTTTCTTTGGCTTTTTTTTTTGTAGTAGTAGTAAGAGTTCCATTTCATTGTATACGCGGTTCAAAATCTCTGATAATTAAGTGTATGTTCAAATAGGGCAAGATTAAGAAATTGTAACGATCTTTTTCCTTGTTCTAACTATACCGCGAAATTAATGTGTTGTAAAAAATATTGGCCATCCCTTAAAGTACAAAAGTTAATAAAGCCAGTAAAGTAGTTAATGAAGTAAAAATCAGCAAAAAGAATCAGCTCGTATAGCAATTAATCAATCAAATAGTACAATCAATCATAAGAAGGGAAAATAAGCATCACAAAATGGGATATAGAGAAAAATTAGGGTTGCGTAGAGGTATCCGAATTCTTGTGTGTAGCGTTAGTAGTGTTGGAATTAAGCGGAACCTTGGCGTTCATCGTTTGTTGAATCCTCCTCAACCTCTCCAGAAGCCTCCTCAAGAGATAAACCATTAGGCTCAGGCACAAGGAAGGTGAAGAGCATTCCAATGAAGTTAATAACACCAAGAATAATGAGGGAGTTT
>JAYMSF010000727.1:0-14250 GCA_036897335.1 Silene vulgaris | reverse complement strand
ATTCTTCGATTTTACAAATACGGAGACGATTGAGGAGGAAGAGGAGAAAGAGAAGAAGAATCCAAAAAGTCATCAACTTTGGTATCAGATGATGCATTTAACTGAATTGCACGAACTGGGTATCTACTAATTGTACATTTACGGCATAAATATGTAAAATTATTGGAAAATGTATTGTATACAGCATAAGAGGAGCAAGAAGAAGAATCATAATTGGTTGAAAATGGTGTATGCAAATACAAGCTTGTTAATGAACCTACTCCTAAACATGATGCATTGAAAACCTGCATTCTTTGCTCTTTTTCTATGGAATTTGGGTGAGTTTTAGTGGGTTTGTGCCATAGGACTGAACTTCACACTGAAATTAATAAGATTGGTTTGGATTGAAGAAGTACGTTGATGTTTGAGTTGGAAATTCTAAAAGGAAGAGCAATATGTCGTGTGTGTGGATGTGTCTCTTTTGTGCTCACAACAATTGAGTTTTAGATTCTCAACAGTCATCCATCCATCTTATCTTCAGTGGATGTGCACAAATTCATGGATTCAAGTCAACTAGACCTTTTGACCCGACTTTCTATAATTCTATCGGTTTTTTTAACGTACTACGGATTTCTTAAATTAAGACTCGTCCATCTTATCTTTCAAGGATGTGCTAATTACACATGTTAAAGTAGTTTAAACAAGAGCTGCGTCGACTTCATTCTATCAGACCAACTACTTAGCAATAGTCTACGTCCGTTGGTGCGGAGATGCAAAAATCTGATTGGCTTGGCTGGTTGGACTGTTCGAATTGAGCACGCGTTTAGGGAAGCTAATCGTGCGGCTGACTGGTTAGCTAATGCGGGTGTTCATGCTCCAACGACTACTACAACATTCAACGAACCCCCGGACGGACTTCGCTCCATTCTTAGGGAAGACTTGCTAGGAGTTGCTTTCCCTCGTCTAGTTACTACTTAATTTGCTTTGCTTCGGGGCTCTGCCCCTCTTATGTACCAAAAAAAAAAGTAGTTTAAAAAAGAATATAACATCGAATATCTCATAAGGCGCATAAATTTGGGTAAAATTATCAAGAAATTTGCTTGTTAGAGGATGATAATGTCAACAATGAAATGTCGGCTTCCAGCCAATATGTGAGCATCATTTCGATAAATCAATTTCTCTAAGGTGTATTTTGAGCGGCAGAACATATTATTTCATGCCATTGTGTCACCCTAAATAAGTCGAGTAAATTATGTTTGAGCTTAATTATCACGCCGTCACAACCCATATGAATATTTACAGATGAACTGAGTTTGCTTTTCAGCCTATGATCCCACCTGAAAGAAATTACTCAAATTATAAAATTAATTAGATGAAATATACGAAAATAAGATATTACAACTGATTCCATGCATTTCTTCCCGTATGAAAGTTACATTGTGATACGGTCTTATGCTATAATTCGTGTGTCCTTTGGCATAGAAAATTACCAAACACTACCCAATCTAAAATACCACAAAACGTGAAAATAAAACAAACAAGGTTTGAAGACATTGATGTTGTATGAATACAAGAACTAACCTATCTATTACAAAAGGATTAATTTAACATGAACCGAGATTGCGTCATACACAGTCACACAACTGTTCCTGTAAACTGAACACTCAGAAATCCCGAAAACTCATTTTCGGATCAATGTTCTTACCACCTCGGCCTCGTCCCCTCCCTCTTCCTCTTCCCCTCCCTCTCCCCCTTCCCCCAAAGCGCTTCATAGAAGATTTTCCGTATTTCATCTCGATAAGTGAATGTAGGAGCTCATCGCAAAGAATGCATCCAGCGTGTAACGTATTTCCATCGGCCAACGGCGAGTTGTTCTTATTAAAGTCGACCTCGATGATGGTCGAATCACAATCAGGGCAGTGTTCTTTGGTAGTGGAGACACGATGAGCACCTTCAGGCAGAAAGACAAGGCAGTTGCACATGTTGCAGAACAGCCTCCACTTAGGAGCACTGACAGGGTCGAGGACAAGGGTCCCACTACATTCTGGGCAAGCACAAACTCCTTGTGCTATCAAAGAATGTCGGCATGTGGGATGAGGGCAGAGGAAGCATGGCATCCCAGCTCCCTTACCTTGATTACCGGGACCCGTCTTGGCAGCGCCAAAAAGGGCATCCATTCCTTCAAATGGAGGGTTGTTGTAGCAGTATGGGCATAGAGGGAATGACTTCCCTTCTGGACCAGGTATGGAGAAAAGTAAAAGCTCGAAGTTGTCCAGTGGACATGTGAGTTCCTTGTAGAGCTACAGAAGCAAGTATCACAAATTAAAGATAAAAAGAAACCACAGGCAAAATTATGTAAATGTCATCCGAATTAATCGCCTCCATTTGACTTTTGATGGTCATCCTATATTAGTTGTAACCACTAAATTCTCCAAACATATGTAGAGATGTTATGCAAAATTTGACATGTTTGATTTAACTGTTTTCAGATTACTATCATTTTTCATCATAGATGTGCTCCTAGAGTCTTGGCTTTTGTATATTAGGTCAAAGTCAGTACTGTTTGATCAAAAAAGTCGACTAGCGACAAACTAAATGTGATGGACAGAGCAATAAGGAGATAATGAAAGAACCTTGATCAATCCCTTTTGAGGAAGGTAGTAGACTTCCTCGCATGTACCACAGTAGAGACGTTGTGGCTGAGAAGATATATACTTCATATAGCGCAAACATTTGCCACATTTACTCATTGAACGCCCCGTTTCTGAAAGAGGAGAGAACTGAGCTTCGAATAGTGCATCCATGTGCTCAATCTGCATCAAAGACGGAAACCCAGGGATATCTTTCATCAATTAAAGAATTAAAGAGTATGTTAAGGATTTCAAGCCATGGCATCAAATGTGGCCTGCGAAACCGCATCAAGTCTGAGTTATAAAGTAAATACATTTTGAGGCGGCATCGCCCAAATTTATAACAGAGTGACTATGATGCAGTCACAATGATCGTTTCCGGGATCAGGTCATGAAATAAGATGTGATACCATGCTTCAATTTGCAATCGGAATCTACATATTTTGTCCAGGTTATAAGTTTCAGTTTTTAACACAATGACACTCACAGTATATCTTGTTCAGAAAGCTAAAGGAGCACTCACCTGCTTAACAAAATACGCGAACTTCTGTTTAAATTGTTCCAGAACATGCTCTACAACAAGCGAATGATCTGCTTGACCCTTGGCAACAAGAGTAATCTGATGTTCAATAAAACCTCGAATGTCAGGAAGACAGAGATCCGGATCAATGCATTGGTAACCCCTAATAAGAGTGACACCTAAAGCTGTTGGAACCAACCTCCGTCCACTTTGCACCTGGAGTTTGAAGCATATTAGAGGAACAAAATTTAATCTAAAAAGCTCTTTTTACTAGATAGAAGCAACCAAAAAAATTCTGATGCACCAGCATGATACAGCAAAATTCAATAACATACTGACCTGTACATAGTTGCGTTCACATATGTTGTTGATGTGTACAGAAATCGATGCATCCGTCCCTATCCCATGTTTCTCCATAAGGGAGATAACCTCACTTTCAGTAAGGTAATCAGGAGGACTAGTATTCCCCTGGAATTTAAAAAAAAAAAAAGACGGTGGGAAAAAATTCATTCCAGTTCAACAAAATTCAATTTGTCAGCGCACGTAATGCCAATGAAATTATCAACCTTGCCATCATAACTTATAGTGAATAAAGGGCCACGACAGAAAAGTAATAGAAAAGGAATGATAACAGTATATAATAAATATCAAGTGCAGGTGAGATATTTATACTTCTGCAACATCACCTTGTTATATAAAATTATAAACAAGAACAGACAGGGCAAAATTTAACTAATAACAGGACACTGAGAATAGAGAACCAGTGTGGTTGAGATTATATGCAATAGTATCAAAATGGTGGAGGTGAAGTTTCTCGACGGATATATCCACAATTTATTTTTTTCTAAAGTATATTCCCGACTCCTGTCACCAATTCCTCCCATATGCAGAATAGAATGCTCCTTCTTTATAGCATGCAAAAAATAGGAATGCCCAGACCACCATAAACCTTAGGGTCCTGAAATTTTACCTCATATAGCTCAACTTTTGATGTTTTAATTTTTTCCCCTTTCGTAAAATCTGGAAGCTTTTTCTCATTTAAACCCAACCAGGGAAGAACCGCTGTAAATCCCTCGGTAATGACACATTGTCCTGTGCAATGAAATGATTCTCCACCAGATGAAAAGTCAACCTTTGTCCTGAAATAAAGCAACTCATCTTAATGCAATAGTTAACAAGGAAAACAAATTAATCAACTTCGGATGGTGACACTTCGATAGTTGACAAAAAAAGAGATCTTAGTGCAGTATCGTACTGTTGCCACTTGCCAGCACTAAATCATGTTAACCAGATGTACAGTTCAAACTTTATACTTGAAAAACACGAGGATTGGAACTGACGCAAACCGAGGAAGAAAATACTTCACCTTATATATTTACAGTCGGGAGATACCGTGGCGACAAAATGTTGGCAAACATACTGATACAACTTCCAAGCATCATATCCCAACATCTCTTCGGTGGCTGAACGCATTGGGGTTATGGGTGGATGGTCACCAGCATCAGCACCAGAACGAGGCTTATTATAACCATCAGCCAGTAATTTTTGAACAAAACCACCCCATAAAGGATTACTTCTTTGTGTTTCAAGTGCACCACGGAAGTCAAACGAAGAAGGATAAGCTGTGCTTTCTGTGCGAGGATAACTGAAGAAGAGCCAGCAAAGCTTGTTTAGTACTGAAAAACACACTACCAAATCATTTTGGCTTCCCCTCCCCCATTAGAACAAGCAAAAGGAATTTCATGGAACCTCTAGCTGTCATCCATGGCCAATCTCTTTTTGAGTGATGCCAATATGAAAGAGAAAAAAATTCAATAAACGGGTTTTTTTAGCACCCACCTAAATAACATGGCGCAATACCATGGAGTAGAGTTCATATACATAATACACATCATTCAGTTTGCAGAGAGCAGAAGCAGAGAAGTATTCTACTATAAACTGAGGAGCTAAACTAATGTGAATTGTGGTTTCCTATCGAAGATTCTGACTCATATGCCTTTACTACAATTCTACAGATCAATCCAGTTTAGCATATTCGTTTTTTCACGTGTTAAGTACACTTAAAAGGGAAAGTTTGATAACAAAATTTTGGGTGTTACACTTTCATCTACATGATTTATTTAAGTATATACAACTTTTCCAACCACCACACCGTTCTTTACCACGTCCTACCACCCTCTCAACACACTAAGCCATCTGATTTAAAGCTTTACAAAAGTTGCAAAGACTAAATTGCTTAACACACAAAAGAATATGAAATTGCAAAGACGTCTACTAATGAAATTCCATTAACTGATTAAAATTCGAAAAGTACATAGGAAAGCATGAACCTTTGTAAGTTTCTACAGATTGAAGACATATTGTAATACAAAATCCTACTTTGAACCTTCTTACTATTCATACCATGAACATCTGTATATACACTGGCAGAATATAGGAATTGTCTATAGTAAACACTGGCGGAAATATGCACCAGGCTTTGCTATTTGGATTTTACTATGTATGACAAATAAGATCCATAATGAAAAAATTAGGAATTTGATTAGGTTTTGAGATGAAGAGACAGAAAATAAACAATTTATTTTTATTTTTTGAGGGAAAGGGTAGTTTATGGAAATTTTATGAAAAAATGTACAAGTGTAAAAGAAAGAGCAATGGCATAAATATGTCATCGGAAAATTAAAAGTGAATTTGAACTTCAATAACCCATGAAATATCTCTTAAACTTCCCTTTTAAGTGTACTCAACATGGGGGCACATGTTAGAAAAACCATTTTTGTTAGTGAAAGCTTGAATTAGACGTCTTCCCCACCATGACCACCAGTCCACCACTAACCAAGAACCCTCATACTATAAAATTATGTAGATTACAATAAAGCCTCAAAGGCGTATTAACATGTGCAACTGTACAACACAAATAACCAAGATCGGGATGTTCATTACCTGATAAAACCTTGAGTATACAGCCTCTCCGCTATTTGCATAGCCATTTGTGGCCCAAATCCTAGTGCACTTGAAGCAACCTAAGCAAAGCCATAACAAATGTGGCAAGTTTCTGTCACATAAATTGTCTGCTAATTGGCAATCACAGAAGACCAGAATATTTATATCTAGTGTACCAAGGGACAGTTTTTCGTTTTCCAATGAAGTCAAACACTCGTCGTTCTTGGGCTTTAACTATGATAGAATAGACCACAATGACATTAAACTGTTTTCATTTCTGAGTTCTGAGTCGAAGCAACACTAAGTACTCGACGCATTATGGGTCATTCAGCGACAAAAACACTCTCTTGATTTCAACTCAGTGGTAAGGTTGCATATATACTACCCTTTACCCCATAGGTAGGAGCCTTTTAGACATTGTTGTTTTTTTCTTCTTGTTCTTAATGTAATACAATGGGTATAATAGAGCAACCCAAGCAAGTCAAAGCAATATGGTCAAGTTGCGTACATCTGACCCCGTATCCCCATAGGTGAGATCCTTTCGAGGCATTGATGTTTCCGTTGTTGTGGTTATAGACTTCTAGCACAACAAATTGTGTAACATAAAGCAACCTAAAGAAGTAGCAATGTGACAAGCCTCAAGGAGAGAAATTTAATAAAAGAGCATGAACTCCACAATCATATGCTGAACAAGCATAAAACCACCTTGGTCCTATCCATAGCCTAACGTAAAAGGCGATTTAACTTGAGTTTCAAGACAAGTATATCATCAAAAAATAGTTTGTAAAAACTAAAAGTGGATATTCCCTTGAGAGTTAGAGAAAGATGGGGAGTGATTGTTACTGGGGGGGCAGTCCTATTAGAAGAAGATGAAAAAGGGAAGAGGCACATATTTGCAGCTTCATCTAACAATGAATCCCCCTTTAGTTTTCCTCTAGTATAAGGCAAAAATGTACTAACTATTTAGCAATAATATCTCAATATCTTCCACTAACTCACTCAAGAAGCAAGCAATCAATTAGTCTCAATCAAATATTCATTTCATTGTAATTATAGAATGATGTTATCTTGTGTATTATTATTATTAGCCTTATTTAGTCTACTGTATCATACTATATAATGTACATCCTTCATCATTTCAATATACAACTTACATTTCATATCAACCCAAGTCGTATATGGTATCAAGGAGTCTTCATCGATCCTCAAAAAACTCCCTCCTTCCTCGTCGTGCTCAGTTCAAACGCACCACCAGACCACCCCTCATCATGTCTAACCACGACACCGTCATTCCAAACCCACACGAGACCAACGCACCCCTTACCTCCTTGAATCTCAACCACTGTGTCAAACTCACACCACTCAATTACACCTCATGGCATTTCCAATTGACTCACATCCTTTTCGGCTATAGTCTGTTAGGATTCCTCGACGGTACAACTCCGTCACCCTCACCGACTATTGTTGGAGAAGACAAAGTCGAAAAACCAAATCCAGCCTACTTTACGTGGCTTAAACAAGACGGCCTGATATTGGGTGCCTTAATGGGTACCTTATCATCGGCTGTCCAAGCCTTGATTGTCCGAGCCGATGATAAGGTGCCCATTAAAGCACCCAAAATCAGGCCGCCTTGTTTAAGCCACGTGAAATAAGCAGGATTTGGTTTTTCAACTTTGTCATCTGACTCATCTCCAGCGATAGTCGGTGAGGGTGACGGAGTAGTACCATCGAGGAAGCCTAACAGATTATAGCCAAAGAGGATGTGGGTTAATTGAAAATGCCATGAGGTGTAGTTGAGTGGTGTGAGTTTGACACAGTGGTTGAGACTCAAGGAGGTGAGGGGTGCGTTGGTGTCGTGTGGGTTTGGAATGACAGTGTCGTGGTAGTTAGGCATGGTGAGGAGTGGTCTGGTTGTGGTGGTGCGTTTGAACTGAGTGCGGCGAGGAAGCAGGGGGTTTTTGGCGGATCGTTGAAGACTCCTTGATACCATATAAGACTTAGGTTAATTATGAAATGTAAGTTATATTTTACAGTAATGAGGGATGTACATTATATAGTTTTATAGAGTAGACTAAATAAGGCTAATAATAATACACAAGATAATATCATTCAATAATTACAATGAAATGAATATTTGATTGAGATTGATTGAGACTAATTGATTGCTTGCTTCTTGAGTGAGTTAGTGGAAGATATTGAGATATTATTGCTAATACTAATAACATCAGGAAGAGACGGCCATCTGACAGCAAAGATAGCCCTTGGCATATTTTATGTTTAATACAGAGGGTAAAATGCTACACAACATAACCAATAGTGAGGTACACCATACTCAAATTAAGTGTTAAAGTGCAGAATTGAACCTTCATGAGATTCACTGTGTTCAGACCAGCAGGTCTACTCTTGTGTTCTTGCTTCTCAAATACACTGACCACTTTGAGAGTACCATCATCAATCACCAATTTTTGAAACATCAAGGAGATCTGAATTAAACATAAATAAACCAACGCTTATATGTGTAGTCATACGATTCTCAATAGCAAACATATTAGAGGATGTGCTTACATCTAAATCGAACAACTTTTCACGCTCCCATTCCAACTTCAACTCATAGCCATTGTGCACAATGTAAGGATGCACAGCCCAGAATTTTTGCGGCTTAAAAGTATTGATATTCAGATAGCGTTGTACGCAGAACCCAAGAGTCGGAGTTTGACAAGGTCCGTACCTAATAGCAGCAAGGAATGAAATCACTATTACAATTCTAGCCGAAAGTTGGGGAGCTTGACATCGAGAACAAAGATACAAACAGTAAGAAAAAGGTGAACTCATTCAGCATGCAGCAACAGCAACTATGTGATAACAACTGATGTAGACAATAGATACAATCTATTTAGAAATGATGGGGTTAACAAAGTAATAAGTTAAGGGAAGAGTCACCGAGCAAAATGCAGCGATACTGGGGGGGGAGGGAAAGTTCATATAAACATCATCCACCATCCCACAGCTATTTACAAGCCCCTTAGACAAACGAGAACTCCTAACAAAAAATAATAAGGGAGAGAGAGACAGACACCAATTGAGGAAAGAACTAGATAATATGAGAGATTTAGACTGAAATCATTACAAGTCAGGTGAATAGAAATACTAGACAAGGCATGTGGATCAGGGAAATGATAATAAATAACACAAACTAAATCAAAGAAAAGAAAACTGACGAAATAACTCGAGAATCCAAGTTTCCATATTTGCCTTGAAAGAAACCAGTCTGAAATCTTGTAAATGCTACTCCAACTTTCAAGTCTATCTCCTGCCGAGCATCCACAGACAATGCCTCATTTTTGTTCGGCTGAACAAGATTTTCCATTGCCTTTGAAATATCTTTCTCAGTAACAGAGGAAAATCGGGCACGATAAACTCTAGTTTCACCCGCACTTGCATGAAAACCAGTGCAATCAATAACTGCATAGAGTAGGAAATGATTACCTATCACGAGACACTAGTGAAGACTTACAACATATAGTATGCTTTTGAATGACAGAGATAAAACTGCAAAGGCTAGTTCATGTCATAAGTTATATGTTGTCACCAATTTCATTCAAAAACTGTAGTTACTTTTATCCTTTACAGTATTTATGTGAGAATCCTTCTACATGGTAAGTTGGTAACACAGCATTCTAAATTTAAAGCGTCGCGCAATAATAATTTCCAACAGATACCCTTCTTAGAACCGTTGTTTGCTGATAACCTCAATCTGTGGGTATGCACTCAGAGACAATCCTGGCTTGTAGAAAGAAAGCTGAAGGCTATGCTACAGGACACTGATATGCAAAAATCTTAAAATTCAGACCAATCCTTTAAAAAGATTATATGGGCAGGAATAAACATATCGGTTGTCACGCACTTGCTGAACTACGGAATTCTATAAGTGATACTGCTAAGAATTACTAAACTAACTTGATACTGCAAGAAACTGACTGAGAACTCAAGAAGTTCTACACGTATCATACATGGAATCATAATTTGTTATGCACCTCAGTGGAAAAAGGACAATGGTACCTTCAAAACAAATATTTTCTCCTTCACGGTCACAATCCAGCCATAACACAAGATGGCTACAACCACGGGCTTCTTGACTCAGATGTCTCCGTATATGTGCCTAAAGATAAGTCAACAGTTAGAAAGTTAGGACATTGCTGCATATCAAACAGTCAATAGAAAAAAGAAAGATAATATTAGATCAACCAGCATGAGCCTGCAGCCATAGCACTCCTACAACTATGTTAGTCCGACACCTCACTTTGATGAGGTGTCACGTGTCCGACATTTGAAGTGTCTGACACGACACAACACTTCATTTGAGACCAAAAAATTGAACACTTGGTGGAAAATAAATGTATCCGACACTCTGAGTCTCCGATACCATGTCGTGTCCGACACTTGAAGAAGAGTCAGAGTAACATAGCCTACAAAGACTCAAATAGGGGGAAGACATGATAATAGAAAACAACAATCTGATGAGATGCAATATGATGGGGAATCATTTGAATAATGATGCCATAAAATAACTGCAATTACTTGGAGCATTCTTTCAAAAATAAAAGGACGTCTTCAAATAATTTAGAAAGACGGATCATTCAAAGAACACTTGAACATAGTCAACATACCATGCTAGATACAATTGGAACCAACAATCCAAAGAGTAAAAGAAAGCTTTTGGTAACACACAGTACAAGCAAATTAATCTTTACTAGAAAGCACCACATATCAACGTCCTCAAAATAGATAATGCACCCTTTACATTGGACACTTGCACAATTCAACTGTCTTTACAGAAAACTGGAAGAAATTGTCAAAAGAACTCTCATGGCGTGGGTTTGGAATTATGATGAATAAAGCTCACACTATGAATAGTAGTCAGACAATAAAACTCTGAAGGAATTTTTCATAATGGGTCATCCGGAAACAATTTTTGAGTTTTCAACATCGCAAACTCTCAAATCAGAGGGTGTCACATTTTCTTTGTTGATCACTGTTCATATAGTCCATTGATTAGTTTGATATGAGTGATGAGTCACCTTAACGAATAATTAAACATGTTTTACACTTATAGTATGCAGGACCGTCTCGTGAGAGAACACTTGGTTCTAACACAGGGATAAGGGTGCGTACATCAAGCCCCTTACCTCGCCATATGGGATCCCTCCCTCAAAGCAATGAGGTAGTGTTGATATGTGATGTGGGCGTTCAGTCTCTAATTAGCATCAACACGACGAACAAAACGACGGAAGCAATCAAGACAAAAGTATACATATCGAAAATTCACGCATTACGTGTGACAAGAAAAAGCAGTTCTTAAAAAAGTATGCAGGAAATAATGGCAAGTTAGTACCTTTGGATTAGCCTCCGATTTAAGTATAGGAGCTTCGAAAAGATCCAAAGGATTTGTGGCATTCCAGTCTTGATATTTTGCAGGAAAGTCTACACTAAAATCATCCAAAGACAATCATAAGTTCTAGTAAAAAAAGGGCAGCTGGTGCACAATCATAAGTTCTAGTAAGTTTAATGAAATAATTTAGATAACGGAAAGTTGATAACATGAATCCTAATGTATCTGTTCGCCATCAAAGTGGAGTCTTAAATAAGTTAAAGGAAGATTCATCTAATGATTATCTAAGCTGTCATCATCATAAGGCAGACAAGTATCCTAGATCAACTTCTAGGTAAAATCAAAGTTCTAGTCATTCATGATCACAAGCTTCCTTGCATCCTTAACATGGAAAAAACATAATACGAAGTTGCTGATATTTAAAACAAAGAACATCTCAGATGACATCGTGACAACCCCAGGAAAGAAGAAGTACAACAAAAGACTGACCTAAAAACATGCCCGATCACGGAGGTTACTTTGAATTGACAGCGAAGACCCAAAAACTTTCCATCGAATTCATGCACATCAGTACTGCCTCTCCTTGTCGACATCTGAGCAAAATGCAAATGGAGTGAAATCCATGGAGAGAAAAGCATTCACAGCTGATCAGACCATAACCACTGAGGAAACAGAAAATATAGAAAAAAGACAAGCCCCACCACCAGCAAAATCCTATATCAATTTTGCTCATACTGTTGTCAACAAATATGACAAGCATGACAATTTATTACTCCTTCCTAACGACTTTGATACGCAAACACTCCCTCGTCATCAGACATTCTCACTACGAGTGAAGTAAAGGTGGGACATGTGCATCGTTCCTCTTGCAATCACAAAGAGCATGTACCCGATAATAAAAGAAACTCCCTTCTTTTCAAGATTTTCGCAGTCATTTCCATTTCGGGATGTCTTCAACAGCAATAGGCCAAACTCTTTTTTTTCCGTTGCAATCAATTTAAATTACATACTAACTTTCCATCAGAGTAATATCTACCATTGTAAAGGTCGGTCGCATATGAAATTTCGAAATTGCATATAAAGCCAACGATTACACCTCAACCATCCGTTTAACTCGCCGCCATCAACTCATTTGCATGTTTCTACTAAACTAACCAAATCATTATGCAACCTCATTTTGGCCTTAATGAACATACATAATTGCGTATACGTTCGTTCACCTTTTATTAAAATACTCCGCACAAAGTAATATAGAAAAGGTAAACAAATGATCGAGACGGAGAGAGTAATAAAACATACATGACCAGCAGAGAGAACATTAGCAATAGAGAGCGCAATGCTAGGTTTTTCCGCAACCTAAAAAATCAATCAATCACTACAATTAAAACATAAAAATTACGCAAATTCACAAAAATAATCGCAAGGATTGATTGACAAACCATTAGAACTTTGGGAGCCATGGATAGAGTGATATTGAATTAGTAGAAATCGTTAACAATTGTTGTGAATTTGTGAGTTTCTTCAACTGAGAATTTGAGAAGTTTGACAATGGTGAGAATTACATGTTTTTTAGGGCTCTGTATGACTGACTTATGATGATTTTAGCGGGTTGGGCACTTCTAAGTCCTGATAGAGAATGGGCCTATTCTAATTTCTAACCCATCTGTGAGTCTCGACGGATAGTATTCGTGTTAAGCGTAAAACGAGTCGGATTTGATACTCTATTGTTTGAAAATTGATGTAGTACACCCATAATGCTTTTGATGGTTGTAGGAGGTAAAAGTCTTGTAGGGTACGAGTCGACAAGTTCGACCTGACTGGACTAAATTCAACCTGACAGACTCCGAAAATGTTGCGACCTTAAATCTACTTGACCGACCCAATATAATAGTAAACATGTAAGATTTTTGCCCACATTAGTGGTGTAAAGATGAAAGATCATTTTTATAAGTGTCTACATATCTAATAATACGCGGCCTTTTGGGAAGAAGCCCAAGAGTAAATTCGTGAGGGCTTGACCCAAAGCGGACAATATCGTACTATTATCGACAGTGGACACCAGTGCAACAGAGACCCAACAATGGGTATCAACGCTTCCGCACAACAAATTGTATCAAAGCCCAAGGTGAAAGTTGGGTCTAGGCTCTACAATTACAATGGTGAAACTTGGAGAGCGGAACGGATAGCATTCGCGAGTCACAGGCATTTGGGCTTGATCTAGCAGACTACTTCAAATTCTCAAGTCCATGGATAGTAATAACTCGAGTTTGCGAAAGGCGACACGGGTCTCACGGCGATGAGACGGGCCATCCAAGAGAAAATCGTCAACGATCCAACGAGGCGAACTGATGTTTAATGGAGGCAACAGCGGTTCATGGTATCCAAAGACGATCGGAGGTGCGTGGCACGCTAAGGCAATGGATGCGAACTTAGTGGAGGGGTATATTAGATGTAAAGGAGTTTGGTATGCGCGTGTAGCAGAAGTCCCGTAAAGGAACACATGGACCATGCGTGAGATACACATGGTGTGTCGATTAAGGGTAGGTTATCAAGATCACTTAGTAATGTTAAGGGTGTCTCGAAGTTAGAAATAAATTTTAACGGAAAAGAGGGTTTAAAAAAGCTAAAATGAAGGGAATACTCTCTCCTTACCGTACCAATGGTAACATTGACTTTTTCACACTTGTCGAGAAACGTTTTGCAACGTAAATATCTTTAGTTACACATTATTAAAAATTATAAAAATTTGATATTCTTATAAGTATGTTGTTAGGATAGGGATTCTATTT
>JAYMSF010000726.1:0-14251 GCA_036897335.1 Silene vulgaris | reverse complement strand
CCCCCCGCCCCCCAAAAAAAAAAAAAAAAAAAATTCATATATTGGAATCCTTGATTTTGTTTCCAAAGGTACTTTGAGGAGACTTTGAAAATTTTGGTGCGTCATTCTGATTACTTTCACGAGGATGTAAGACTTCAGGCCATTACTGCATTGAAAAGTAAGTACAAGTAGCTCTTATCAGATGGTGATTTCTTTACTCCTTTGGTCTGTACTGTCATACTGAATCATTTATAATTTCTTGGCCTTTTTTATTCTTCAAAATGTTTTCGTTGGCTGCTATAGTGGGCTTTGCATTACACTGCTTCCACTATTAATGCTTTTACTCAGGCCAGGAGGCATCATTACAGACCCCCTTGCCTCTATATGAATAAAGTGGCTGTTCCCTTTAACCCATGATTTGAAGTTAAATATCAGATAGTATAACAAACCCTCCTCACTCTGCTTGCTATGAGTGCTTTTTCAAAAGTACTCGCGTATTGGTGATATAAGCAGTTTAGTGAGTAAGTTTCATCTATTTCGTTATAATCCCTATCAACGAATGCCAAGTCTATTGATTCCAATAGTAAATTTGTTGACTGCTAACAGTTTTCGGGATGTTGTCATCTGATTCTAAAATCCTTTCCCAGTTGAAGCCAGCAGCCACCAGCTTTTATTGGGCTGTTGAATCTTTATAGTAGTTTTCTACTTTTATGCAATCAGTAGCAATTCTTAACGTTACATCTGCTCGTTCAACTTTGTTGATGTCGATGTTTCAAGGAGTGTCTCTTTTCGCCCACATTTTTCACTGGCTTAACAAAAGTTTATTAGGTTGTCTCAGCATTCATCAATCTTAACAAAAATTAAACTTTTGCTTGGTTTATCATACAATGTAGTATTGAGCCCTTTTAGTGATACTAACTTTATTTACTTCTAATGCATCACATGCTTTACCTACAGATATGTTTACAGCAGCACAGGCAATTTTCCAAGGGCATTCTGTGAGTGTTATTCTGGCCAATTATACTTTTCATGACTTCAGTTATTACTTAATGCACATTGGATTAAGCCTAGAAGGCATAGCGAATAATAAGTGGCCTTTTAGTCATATTCATGTTATTTCTGTTTTAGTTGGGTGGGAGGCGGGGCTACGGTACAAAATGGAGCTCAGTTTTTGTTCACAAGCAAGTTCTGCACACTAATGATGTCTGCATACCTTGTTCATTAGGAGTTGTGGTCTTAATAAGTCTGCATTTTTTTTTCTTTTGCAGGATGGGTCAGCAAAGGCAAATGAAGTTCTTGGTAATAACTGCATTAGATGGCTCTTTTTTATATTTCTGATTTAAATGGGTTGCTGTAGGCCCTTAACTGACGCTCTTTCTGTTTTATCAGATACTGTCTTGAACATATATATTAAGACCATGGAGGAGGATGATGACAAAGAAGTTGTAGCTCAAGCTTGTATGGGAATAGCAGACGTCCTCAAGGATATTGGATATGTTGAGACTTGTTAGTATTCACAAATTGCCTTCTATTGTTGTTTAACACGATCACATCCTTGTGAAATCTAAAGCAAATCATTTGTTTTTTTCCGGTATCAGATATGCCTCGGCTAGTTGATGCAACATTATTGTTGCTTACTGAGAAGTCAGCATGTCAGCAAATAGAGTCAGACAGTGACATTGATGAAGATGACAGTAAGCATGATGAAGTCTTGATGGATGCAGTTTCTGACCTTCTTCCTGCTTTTGCTAAGGCAATGGGTCCTCATTTTGCCCCCATTTTTGCCAAGCTTTTTCCTCCCCTGATGAAATTTGCGGTGGGTTGTTTCTTGTACAACATATCTGTACAATGCCATCTTGTTCTTTTTTTTTTTGGACTCTCACTTTTTGGTTGTGCAGAAAGCCCCACGACCTCCCCAAGATCGCACCATGGTAGTTGCAACCCTCGCAGAAGTGGCACAAAACATGGGTCCACCTATTGCAGAATATGTTGATGTAATAAATCTCCTAGAACTTTTATATACTTTCTTTTGCGATTTATTTCCAAAGGTGACAAAACTCGTCATTCTTGTTTTGGAATATGATGGGATAAAGCCAAATGGCTCACGAAAAGCCTGTAAGGCTGTGCACATCCGACCCTTCTTACCTTGCCATGGGCAGGAGCCTTTTAAGGCATGGGCTGATGATTTGATTGTGTAAATTTTGATAATCGACCTTATTGAGTGTTTGTTTTTCTTCCTTTCATTTCTACCAACGTTATTACCAGCAGAATATTTGTGACTGATATAGAGTTGAACCATGAACAGATGGTGATGCCATTGGCAGTAAAAGAATTACTGTCTTCGGATGCAACTAATAGGAGGAATGCCGCTTTTTGTGTTGGGGAGTTCTGCAGAAATGGTGGTGAAGCAGCGCTAAAGTATACCTTTTTTTTTGTTAAATGTCCTTGTTCATAGCGTGTTACTCCGTATTTATTACCGCCGAAAAAAATACCTATATTTTCGACCATGTATTTCCACTTTTTTGTTCAAATAAATAGCATAAAGTTCTTCTGTTCTGCATACAAGTACGTCGTAAGTTGAGCTTACCGTGCGTTAAAAAAAAAGCGTAACTCAAGTTCATCCATTTGTTTCGAAACTCTATTGAGATCGTGTTTAACATGTATTTCTTTCATTTATATAGATATTATGGCGACGTCTTGAGAGGCCTCCATTCCCTTTTTGGTGAATCTGAACCAGATAATGCTGTGAGAGATAATGCCGCTGGTGCTGTTGCAAGGATGATTATGGTTCACCCTGAAAGTATCCCATTGAATCAGGTGAGTGCTTAAACTTCTTTACAGTTGCGCTTAAATTCCTATTTTTTTTTTTAAATTATAATTTCTTCAAATACTTTAATGCCCATGTTCTTTTATAATTGTTTCGTAGGTTCTCCCGGTTTTTCTAAAAGCTCTTCCTTTAAAAGAAGATCATGAGGAATCAATAGCTGTTTACAGCTGTGTCTGTAATCTAATTTTATCATCAAATCCTCAGGTAAAATGTTGTACATTTGTACTTGTGAATTAATTAATTGGTTGTGGACACACTAATCCCTTTTTTTGAATATAAATGTGCAGATACTGACTATGGTTCCAGATTTGGTCAATCTATTTGCGGAAGTTGCATTATCTCCCGTAGAGACTGATGAAGTTAAAGCCCTAATAGCAAGGGCCTTTTCACACCTTATATCACTTTACGGGAATCAAATTCAACCATTATTAAGTGCTCTTTCTCCGGCTCATGCTAATGCTTTGGCCGCTCTGGCTCCAAAAAGCTGATGCTTCAAATTGCCACACACATGGTGGTTTTGTAAATTTATTGAAATACAAAGACGTGTACATCTAGTTCCAAGAGCAAGTGTCAAATTGCAAGATTGGACACGAGCTCCAATATTCCCTAATGGGAAATCTCACCTTCAGGTATGATTTCCGTTTATAATACGGAGCTCCAGTTGGTAGTTGGTCGATGTCTGGAAGTTTATTATTGGGTCATTCGGAAACATGCATGTGTTGAATGACAAGGTTGTGACGTTGAGTTCTCAGGAAGTGAAGTTTTGTATTCTTTATTTATTTTTGATTTTTGGGTATTATCTTTAGGGAATCTCACCCTTGTAGTTTGTACAAGAAGTATGTGTGGTATATTTGACATTTCTTTTATACTACATGGTTTTGTTTTGGCTTCTAATTAAACCATGAAGAAATTTTCAGAACTCTCGTCATTTATGTTAAGCATGATCGTAGTTGAATCTCTGTTAACTTAGTTGAGAAAAAAGATCGAGGGGATGGTACTCGTGAGTTGTGACCATTCTTCTAATTCAATCGGCATCAAATCTATTTTCGTTGCTTGTTTTGCAATGGAGCTACTAAGGTTATTACAGCTACCTTTAGATATCTGGTATTGGTCTTCTGGATTGTATTTTGTTGTCAAATGCAATCAAATAAGAGAAGAATCGTCATTAGAAGGAACCTATGATATGAATAAAAATGTTAGCAAGGACTGCACACTTGTGAAAATAAGTACTCAATTAAGTTAAGCATGGTTAATAAAGAGTAGTAATGTTCGGAAAATGCCTCCTGCTGTCTTAGGCGGTTTACGCCTTTACGAAGCTTGGAAACCTGCAACGTCTCGGTGAGTATCAATGCCGATTGTATAGATAATCAGAAATTCGGGTGTTATTCCTTTCACTCGGTGTTCGGTTGAGGGAGTTGGAATAAAATAGAATGAATTTGTTCAATCAATTTTAGTAATTAAGAATGAAATTAAGAACTCGATAAATGTCAAATTTCTAACACTAGTCTCTACTCCAATCTCATTCCCCTTCCATACAAGATACAACTCAAGTGAACCAAATTAATACTATCAAAGTTGTTTATAGAATCAGGTCATCCCTTCTTTGAGCTCGACCCATCCAACCCACAAAATATAAGTGGATATAAGATTACGTATTTAAGGGCTCACTAACCCGTTCCAAACACGCTAATTTGCTTATTCATGGGTCAAAAATTCAACGTGAGCCCTGTCCAATCCAAACCGGCATCTAATCACCTCTAATTAGTAATTAATAGTGTCCATTTTACCATAGTATACAATTCGAGTCCACTCCATTTCGACATTTGAACCAAACCCCTCCCATAATTAATTTTGTACACTATTATTAAGTGTGAAAATTAGGTTCATTCTTCCTAATATATCTCTCCATCCAACTTCCTGAGCAAGTCTTGTATAAGCCGATTAATCGATTATACACTAACATTATTGTAAAACGGCTCAAAAGTCAAAACACATTCATATTTCTCGATAAAAAATATTATAAAAAAAGATCACGTTTAACGATAAATTTGCCGCCTTACACAAGTATCATGTTTTACAAGAATTTGTGTAAAACCGTCTTGCACCAGCTATTTTTGCAGCTTCAATAATAACAAAGGCAGTTAATGAGAAGACCTTTCAAAGTCTGGTATTTCATCACCTCTCAAGAGTCTCAACTAACGGTTTACTCGGCAAACTGAAAAAAGTCAAGCTCTTCAATTTCTTCCTACATTCAACAATGGAGAAGCGTGCTCTATACATTTCCGCCATTTTAGTCCTCACCTTCATCGTCTTGATGATCGTCACTCCTAAAATTCCTCAAAATCAAGAATACCACGACTTCGCTGATCAACGCACTTTTTTCGGTACTCTCTTTTTAACCTAATTTCCCCAATTTTGAAATTTACTTCGCTTTTTAATTGCTTTGATTTCGTTTTAATTTGTTTCACTTTCTGCTGTTGAGATTAAAATTCAATTGATCGTGCTTCGTTAAGTAAAATTTGTCTGATTTTCCCCCTTTCCTAGCTATATTTGATCTTAATTTACTGTATGATTGTACTTTGAATGCGATGGAAACTTCAGTTTTGTTAATTGGAACCCTAATTGAGCTGGAAACTTCAGTTTTGTTAATTGGAACCCTAATGAGCTGAAATATGTAACTTGAGCTGTAATTTCTGTGATTAGAAATTTAGAATGATCCTATGTGGTAGCGGTGCTGTATTTTTTAAGCAAAGACCGAGTTTTGGGTGTGATGGCGGATTCGGTGATCGGAATTTAGGGTTGATGCCATGAATTTGACTTTCTTCTTTGGGATGACTTAATTGAGACGTTGAGTACTTGCATTTGTTGTGTGATGGATACTTCAATATCTCGTTTGTGCAACGACATCTTATACTCGCACACTTGGGAGTTGGGGTTATTTGACATCACAAGCTTAGAAATTATTGATTGTTTATTTTCAAGGTTTCTTATGCGATAAATTTGGTGGTATCAAGTATCAACTATCATAGGTCTAACAACTTTTGAATATGTGCAGGTATCCCGAATGCGCTCAATGTGGTTTCGAATTTCCCATTTCTTGTTATTGGTCTTGTAGGATTGGTTCTTTGTTTTCATGGAAATTATTTCAAATTGAGGTGATTGTTTTTAGCTCCTTTTATTTGTTCTTTTAGCTTTAAATTCTACAATTCTTGCCAGTATGCACTATCAAGATGGTGATTTGTTTATTTTGCAGCCTGAAAGGTGAAATATGGGGATGGAGTTTCTTCTTTATTGGCGTAGCAGCGGTTGGTTTGGGATCTTCTTACTATCATCTCAAACTCGATGATGCTACTCTTGTCTGGGATCGTTTGCCAGTGAGTTTTGTCAATTTACTGAGTATAAATATTGGCATTCCGATCATCTGCACTTGTGAAAGAATTGCCTTTGTCTTTGTCACTCTGCACGCTTCTAGTTTTGCATGGTCATGTGATTTAATTGTCTTTTGTATTCTTACGCAGATGACTATTGCATTCACATCTCTTGTTGCCGTTTTTATTATTGAAAGGATTGATGAGCGGAAGGGGACCATATCTATTGTACCACTCATCCTAGCAGGCATTATAAGTATTTTATATTGGCGGTAAGCTCTCAGTTTGTGTTTTGATCTGTTCTTCATTCTGCGCTTTAAATTTACCTTAATTGAGGTTTTACAAAGGAAGAAGATTATGTGATTTTTTGCTTATTTACCTTTTTGTTGAAGTAGTTCTTTGCATCGAAATGGGTTTAGTGTTCAAAGTAGCAAATTACATGGTGCACAAGAGTCTAGTAGTTTAACAGTAATTGTTAAGCAGCCAAAACAATGGAGCCAGTCAGCAACAATTTAAACTTGTGGGGTTTGATTGCACAATTTTAAAGTGGTAGCACTGGTAGGGTTAGAAGTTAACAAGTGGATGAACAGGAATGTCATTGTGAAGAGTTTTCATGCTATTTTTTTTTATAAAGATATACGGGCACAAAGGTCTCCATCAGTCAATTTTTGAACAGTTGGTGGCGATACAATTTCTATAGCTTAAAATGATGTGTGGTATTTAAAAAAAAAAGTAATATATAAATGCAAAATTTATTGTTAAAGTGTCAGTTTGAAGACCGCGTAATTGCATAAAGTAAATAAGAAGGTCATTGTGAAGGGAAGGGAGTAATAAAAACAATCACAACACCGCTTGTACCAACATCAACTCGAGCTCCTTTTGGGATTTAGCCATAGGTCAGATGCTGTTAATGTATGATGTTTCAACTGTACTAGTACACTTACCCGTTTTCTCTCATTTCTGCAGCTTTTTTGATGATCTTCGCCCATATGCAGTAGTGCAATTTGCTCCATGTTTAGCCTTGCCATTGATGGCTATATTGCTTCCCCCGATGTATACACACTCTACTTACTGGCTGTGGGCTGCAGGTTTGTGGTTATTGGGGGAATTTGATTTGGTTGTCAATTTTTTGTTTTAATTCTGAAGGTTGATTTTTTAATTTTTATTTTTTTCCGTTTGCCTTCAGCGTTCTATCTTCTGGCAAAAATAGAAGAGGCAGAGGATCACCCTATCTATAACTTGACTCATCATGTTGTCAGTGGCCATACGCTAAAGCATTTGTGTGCTGCTCTTGTACCAGTATTCCTGATTCTCATGCTTGCAAAGCGAACTGTTGAAACAGAGAGGTAATCTTGTTTTGTCCAGTTCCAAAATGTGCTGTGTTTCTATTATCCTTTGGTAGATTTTATGTTATATATAGCTTTTATGATTACATTGAGAGGGTGTTGGTTCTTTAATTTTGGTTGAGGGGCTGAGAGGCATTTCAGTGACGGGGGACCCAAAATTCTATGCTACCCGCATTTTTAAGGTGAGATATATAAGAAGAAACGGGGGCCCAAAATTATATACTACACATTTTTGTCACATGCTTGCCGCTACGCTACATGAATACCGTATGCCGAGGTTGTGTAATTGACAATGACGAACAAGGAATCGGTAGTGATGGTGTAGCAAGAGATGGAGGGAGGGAGGGTTTACTGCATTAGACCGAAGGAGGTTTTATCACAAGACCATTTAGCAATTGGAGGACTAGCTCAATGTTTTATTGTATTCGGTTTTATTACTCTCTGGTTCTTGTAAGGGTATATCGACATTCTCAGGGTACTTGTAAGTTGTAACACCTAATGCGTGTTGCGGTAGGTTCATATGTGCACTAGTGTACAACAGTGTAGATTATTTTGATTCCAACATTTGATGTAGATTACTACATTGATGTACTTATTGTACAAAATGTGAAGGATTCGAAATCGACGAAAGATGCAGAGCCATGTAAAAGAATCATTTGAAGATTGAAGACATGGCTGTGGACTCAGTCTCGAGTATGCTTTTAAAAGCTTTGTGGAATATTGATTCCTGTTTGTATTCCTTGCTTGTTTTTCCCTAGAAGTAGTTTGTTTTAGATGCTTAGTCCTACACATATTGATTTCTCGCAGGCCTTCCCAATGCCAGTGTGGTGTTTAACGGTAAGTACTAGTCCGCAAAGTGTAGTGTCATGGATTCATGGACATTTTGTAGAAGTTACAAACGATATATTCCTCTTCGCATTCCACCAATGTTGGCTTTCATCTGTCCTCATTTTCTCATTCTTGTAACTTTCTATGTATGTGGCTAATTCTTCTTAGTTTTTATTCTCATTTGAGTATTTATCATCGATGCAGGGTAAGTTTGCTCAAGACCTGGAGAATTTCATGGACTAGGGTAAAGAAAGACAGCATCGATATCGAGAGTTGTGAATATTCTCAGGTTCCCGTTGAAGAACAGCGTTGAATTCGCTCATAGTCATTGGTGATTGTTGAAGTGAAGTTGCCTCATGTGAAGCATTTGCCGGTAGCCTTCAGCTTGCTTGTATATACCAGTCATACTGTTACCAGGCTTGACAAGGGAATGGTTTCCGAAAAGACAAAAACACGTATGAGATCGTTTATGTATACAACATTCTCTTTTCATGCTATATTTATTAGATAATAGCGTTATGCAACGTCTTACACAAAACTAACCGTTTCAAAAGAAAAAACTAATGACTCAGAGGTAGCTGTATGATTATTTTGTATGTTTATCATTTGCTGCCGTGAAGCAGTACCTTCCGAATTCGAACAATCTTTGGTACCAGTCTCAGCTATACACAGCACAAATTGATTATGTAATTGTATTCTCAGTGTGCGAGTGGTGTAACCAAGTTGCTCAGAATTACCGACATTGCCATTTCGATAGTTATAAAAGAGTCTATAACATTAGAATCATCTTTCCTTATGTATGTGCTCATTGATATAGTTTCTCATCAAATCTTTCATCAGTACCATACTCAGTATTTCAGTTCTCGATTCCGTTTACATTTGACAGTTGAAACTGTTTGTGCAACACTTGCAACCACATAGACCTAAGATAACATAGGAGGCGGTAATATTTTGTGCAACAAAAGTCGGTTATTAATTTGGTTGTTTGCGATTAATTTGTAACTTGATTCTTGATGTTCTTCAGAGATCGAAAAGTATTTCTCTCTCTCTCTCTCTCTACTTTTATTGATATACATATTATTTCCTGTTTAGAAGAGGGTTGTAGAGGTTATCTGGAAGTCGGGGGACGAGGATGACGTCAAGTGGGGTGACCTTGAGGTTTGTTAGTCCGAAACTCTCAGTCATATCAACGGTTTCATCTAACATAGTCGAGATCTCAAATCCATGGAGTAAAGTGGCTAATGTAAACATCAGGAACTTAGAAGCTAAAGTTATTCCAGGACAGATTCTCTTCCCACTCCCGAAAGGTAGAAATGCGTAATTTGTACCTCTGAAATTGTAATTCTTGTGAGTAGTAAGAAACCTTTCAGGATAAAATTGCGAAGGATTTGGCCAAACTTGGGGATCTCTGTGTATCTTGTGGATATTAACAAAGAGCTGAGTGCCAGCCGGGATATAGTAGCTGCCTACAGTGCAGTCTTCAACAGCTACCCTCGGAGCTGAAAGGGGCCCTGCAGGATACAGTCTCATTGTCTCCTTGAGGATGGCATCCAAGTATGTTAACTCCTTGATGTCTGATTCATTCACCTGTCGTTCTTTTCCTACAATCTCGTCTATTTCCGCTTGAGCCTTCTTCATGACATCTCTGTTGTTGAGTAGCAATGATAATGCCCAAGTTAGGGTCACTGCTGTAGTATCTGATCCTGCTAAAATCAAGTTCTGAAGATTGACCGCGTGTAAGAATCAAAGAATAGGGTATTACGCTTTCAGAAGAGCAAAAATTGCGATTATCAGTTATAGACACTCGAGCTTACCATGCAAGTAGCTTTGATGATTGTATCTGCGCTAAATTTGGTATTAGGCCTATCCTTGTCTGACTCATATAAGCCAAGCAGGACATGAATGAAATCCTGTTTCGGTTTTCCCTCTTCCGAGATGATTATTTTCTTATGTTCTTCGAGCCATTCTTGAGCGACTTGGTCCATTTCTTTTGCAACCTTGTTCATGGTTTTCTTGTGCCCTCCAAAATCAAACCATCTCAAAAATGGAAGTGAGTTAGAAGGTACAAAGACGCCTGCGAGGTCAAAGAAATCCCTAAGTGCTTTGGAAATCCTCTCATATTTTTCGCCCGTGTAAATTTCCTTGAGTGACTTCCCAGCAATCAATTTAACTATTGCATTCAAGCTTGTGTCATGGAACCATTGCTTCATGTCCACCAGTTCGCCGTTATTATTGGCACAATAGCCAAAATATGTCTCTTTTATGGCTGATCTTACAACTGATACTCTGACATCTTTAAACATCTCTACACTCTGACTGGAAAGGAGCTCAGTCGTAGAGATCTTGCGCATGTCACGCTAGTATGGGCCGTACTGGCTGAAGCTAAACATCGCAGAGTTGTAAGTCAGGTACTCCACGAAAATGGAATGAGGCCGGTCCCTGAACACCATGTCATTGGTGCCTAAGCATTCTTTTGCTGTCGTATGTGAGCTGACAACCAATGCTCGTTTGACTCCGAGCTTAATCATGAATATCGGCCCATATTTATCAGCCATTTTTCCCAAGGATATATGTGGAAGCCCTTGTAAATAATGTAGATGCCCGATAATCGGCCATGAAACTGATGGTACAGGTGGGTGCTGCCTGGTAGAATTGCTCCTTTTCCACCTTAACAGGCAGTAAAAGAATAGAAGCAAAGCACCAGTACTTGCACTATTTGCAAAAAAGTGTTTTATGATTTGAAACTCCATTGAAATAATGAGCAACAGAAAGTGTATTCAATTTGTAGCTTACGGGAGTCGATACTTCGAATTTTTTTTGGTCTAGAAAAGATATGAGTATGTTGATTTATAATGTGAAATTTATAGGTAAGATTTGGTTAGTTCATGTGAATATTTCAATGACTCCCGGAAATTGCGGGGTTAGGCGGGTTAGATGTACGCTACATTATCCATGTGAGGCTGTTTTAGAATGACTTAAGATGAAAATTGCGTCTAGAAGTGTAATTTCTGATTGTGTTTGACGTAGCATAAGTATAAGTTGTCATTTTGTTAACTAACTTTGCATGCATAACATCAGTAATTTGGTAGTAACATAAAGAAATGACAAATAACGTACTTGACTGTTTGCAGGGTTTGGTTAATGTTTTGGAGTGATTTAACACTAAGTTTCTGCTTTTCTAGTTATAGTCAAATTGATACCTAATTTTTGGCATTGCCCGGGATATCCCTCCCATCCACTATATTCTTCCCTATTTTCCTTTTCGGATTATTCGAGTTTTCTTCTCTATTTTCTTTTGTGGAAGATTTATGTCGTCCAAATCCATTTGCAAGTGGGGTAATGTGTTTTGTGTGGTCCAAATTCAATTTTCTTATTCTCAGTGTAAAAATAAAGGGTAAGAATATGGTGGATGAGAGAGAGTGAATTTTAAAAATGAACTAATCTTGCAACACCGAATGATACTCGCGCCAATTTACAAAGAAATTATTTACATTTACATTTGATTATCAAATCCTCCTTCACAACATATTATGTTATTTTATTAAATAAAAGTACGAGCAACATTTACACATTGGAAAATACAGTTAAAGTTGCATCTTGGAGACTGTGAAAAAGCAATTGGGAAGAAACAGAAAACTGGAGGGAGTAACGAATTAATACGCGTATATGCTTTAAGTATTCAGTAGTGCATGGATTAAAATTTAAAATTACTGTTTGGGTATAAATTTGTATACCCGACCCGCTAAGATGTAACCCAGCGGATAGAAGAGGAGAAGGGCCCAATCTTGTGTTAGGCCATTTTGGGCCGCATGAAGGAAAAAGCCCAATGTCCAAATCAAGAAGGAGGGACGAATAAGCTACGAACCAAGCAAGCAGATCAGGCGCCTAAAGCCCAGGAAGCAGCGAGAAGCCCATAGAAGGCTCGGCTTTGGATGTGGAGGCGACATAAGAAGACTTGGAGGGAAAGCCACCTAAACCCTACTAGGGTTTAGGTCCTATATAAGAAGACGAGGAGGAATCGTGCATGATTATTCAACTCCATACACGCATAAGCACAAAACCCTAGCAATTGTACTAGCAATATTATCGCCTCTTGCTCGTTGTAATCGTCCCATATTAACAAAGCTAGTGCAATCCTTGGAAGGTATCGTCCCTTCCCGCGGTCGTTTCCCACATTGGGTTTTCCGCGTCACCAAAGGCCTCGTGTTATTTATTGTTTCGTGTGTTTTACATATTATCGTACCTAGAATAGCGTATAAGACCTCTTTGACCTGATTCACTAAAAATAACCAAAACAACTACCAAACTCATGGGAGCATGAAATAACAATTGAGCAGAATTGTACCTACCAACAATTGTTTTCTGGTGCAATTAGGTCCTTATCGTCGAAAATAGTGTATTATCTCCTTGCAGCCTCTCCTTATATAGCCAGGACACTCTATTATACGGAGTATGTACTTTGATTCTTGGCCGAAAGGTTTCTCATCCTCTATAAAAGCTTTATGTATACCACACATACATTATGCGGGATCTATACCAATATAGAAGTAAAGATAATTACGTTATATGTAGGGGCGGACCTAAAGAGAAGTACCCAAACCCAAAAAAAAATTTCTTCTTTTACATTTAATTTATTGTTTCCCAATTTATCAAGCTTGATCTCTACTATTATTCCTAGTTCATCTCTTTTTCCATATCATGGTGATTCTTTACTTCTTTTAAACTCTTAAAGTGAAAATTCGAGAATTTTTTTTTAAACGTGTACAAAAACTTATAAACTTTGATAGTGATATAATACAGTTAATGTAAAACTAAATCTCATGCTTCATGTTAGTTACACTTGATGATCAGACGAGTTATTCACGCAAAATATTTGGTTAGAAGTGTGTAACTCTATGACCTGATATGAGTAAAGCTTATGAGCGGGTACGGTGGAATTTTCTCAGAATGATCTTGCAAGGGTCGGATTTCCGGCCAGGATGGTTTCTTTGATCATGAACTGTGTAAGTACGATTTCCTACCAGATTCTCTTAAATGGGGCCCCACTTACTGTAACACCCCAACTATCCGGCCAAGATAATCGGAGCGCTACCATCTCGGTTTCCCGAAGTAGTGTTTCAAAACTCGAATAAAAGAACACTTTATTATAAACATAAATGTTTAGTGATTATATAAACGTAAACAAATGAAATACAACTCATTACTACTATGCTTCTAGACTACCACACGTGTCTCGTGACTTCCAACTCGTCCTGCATCCCACGTGCTATCCATATAACCTGTGTACAATCTGCTCCCCATATGACTAAGAACGTCAGATGGATCAACGCAGGCCACCCCAAGAGAGACGAGTGACGGACACACAACAACAAACGTTAGTCTCAAGACAAGGACACATAAAAGATACGAAGTACGTAAAGTGAAAGCAACAAGATGACAATGAATACGATCCTCATCTCCACCATGTGACCCGACACCGGGACACGCCCAGACGTGACTAATCTCATAAGGTACTCCGAATACGTCGGTGGTACCGGGCCCAAGAGCGACTCGGGTCCCCTGCCGGACGTCGTGTCTCACCCACACGATCCCCTCCAAACTCAAGCCATTAATGTGCACATACCTCTTGGAGTAGGAAGCTCCAAGAGGCGACCTAAGTGGAAGACGATCTCCCAATCGTCCTCCGTCTCCACAACAACCATATTACAATCACCAATCCTCCAATATACAAAAGTGACCAACAATGAACCATAATGCATTATAATTACCATAATCACCACATAATGGCATAATTAGTGACTAAACATGTTATAATGCAACTAATCTAATTATATGGGACTAATTATGTAATTAACCACTAAACATACAATGACCCAAATATTGACACCGAGTAGTATTAACCT